>CM061234.1:71096045-71356974 GCA_030844895.1 Ambrosia x helenae
ATTTTCAAATCAATTGTTCACCAGGTAATTGGCATATACACTTGAAATCTAAGTTTCATATTTATGATGCCTAAAATAAAAAGAAATAATAAACAACTTTGGTAGCCATAAACATGAATGCTAATATCTGCGAAGATATCTTCATCTTCTTCATCATTTTGAAGACCAAAAACTCTTAAACGACACAAAAAAAAATGAACAGACTTGTACCTCCTTTGTTATAGAACCCCATATTGGCTCCCCAATGGTACCTGAAACAATGTCACTCTGGATCTATATCAAATTCGACCGATTAGGGGTTGTAATGATGAAATAGTGTATAGAATCAAAGCACAGTGTGACTTACCCTTGATGAAAGTTGGATTCTTGGTCGATCTGCTGAAATATTTATAGATCTGGTGAAAATTGTGGTGAAATCGAAGTATTATTCTTTTATCGCCAAAGAGAGGATAGGGTGGCTAATGTTTTGAAAAATGAGATATCTGATGAATGAAACCCTAATTTGTGACCCGTGTTTTTTTCTCATAGACTTGTACATAGTGCATTACAACTTGCACCCCTAAAAACCTTAAAGATTTTGTGCATCGAACCATTGTACAATATGCTTTATGGCTTGTACATCTCTTAAAAGTGGCAAATGACCATTCTTGCCCTTCCTATATGCTTATTAATATAGTATATATATATATATGGGAATATATATATATGCCCGAAATTTTATAAAAGAATTCATATGTTTTCTAAACTCAATTAAGACAAGGCATAGTGTTGAAAGTTGTTAGTCATAACAAAGCTTACAAAATCCATGTGTTTTCAAGAAAAGTAATATTTGACATGAAGTATTATTATTTTCACAAAAGATGCCAAGTATGAAAATAAAAGGTTAAACATACTTAAACATGGTAGATCTACACACTTGACAAAACAAAGGTGTGAAACCTTCAACACATGAGTACACCAAGGTATATAAAACACTTGCTTTTCACAAATAAAAGTAATGTTTTTCCTATAAACTAAGCTATCTTTTATCAAAGATCACTAGCTTACATAAAGAAGGCAAATCTTTCCAATAAAGACACATTTAACTTAAAGAGTTAAGTTACTAGGACAAGTGTAATAAGAGAACAACTTGTAGACAACACAAGTAACATAGACCTAAAATGTCTCTTTTACATAGGACACGTAGGTCGATCTAGCTCAGACTCATTAGTTCATTTCCAAGACATACCATAAGGTGAGTTTCACTGCCCCTTTTCACTGTTTTTACATTTTTCCGGGGAAAAAACATGCGTACAAAGTTCAGTTTTCAATTACATACATGACTATTATGTGAACATGAGACATCGAGGTTTAGGATCCATTAAGCCCTTGTGTCATACATCATACCATAACCATTAGCTATGGACTTAGCCATGAAACACCAGAATAGATCTATTGGGTTGACACCCCAACTCTTGGTCAGTCGCTCTGACCGAATGACAGATATCAAAATAGTGCTAGTATTTCACATTTATTCATTGTCTTGAGTGTATAATGGGCGAGGTACAACATGTCAAGGTTTGGTTATGGGCTCATGTCACATCACATATTAATTATTGCCCTAGCTAGGCAGTAATTTAGTCGGATTTGGGATTATAGGTCCAACATACAAAAACCTGTGAACTCACCAACTTTATGTTGACCCATATTTTTTTTTTCATTCATGTTTTCAGGAAATTAGCATGGAGCATGGAACTTGGGAAGGTCGCGTACGAGCATTCAAGGGATACCATCTTTTGAACTATTGTTGTGATGTTTTGTTCTAAACAATTTTTTTTTTGAAAAGTGAACTTCATTAACGAAAAAAGCAAGTCCTCAAAGCGAGGACTGCCAAACAATTACAACATGTACAACGGGTTATCTATCCAATCCTTCCAAACAAGACTCGAAAACCTAGACCTGTGTTTTATCCAAAGGAAAGACCAAGATCTAATCAAACTGACGACTTCCAACACCTTCGGATTCTTCCTTTGAAACACCTTCATATTGCGAGTCTTCCAAATTGCCTAACACGAAATCATAATAATACTTTTCACAATCCTTTAACCCACTTTGTACCTGTAATGTTTTTAAATGATATATTGTATAGAAAATCTCTTGCAGGTTGATGTGCTCAAAGTGGTTTAGTAATAACTAACTAAATTAACCTAAACTAGACACTCTAAGTTTTAAATTTATAACCTAAGCCTCTCTAAACCTAAACCACACAACCGGCAAGTGTACTGGCCAGTGCAGTACAACTAAAGTAAGTCCGAGTATCGAACCCATGAGACTCTATTGTAAAACGTAAACTAGACTCGACTACTTATCTACAAACTGGCTTAAATTATTTTTTTTTTATGGTTTGGGGGGTTTTCTTACAAACTAAATGCAAATAAATAAATAAAACTGAAATAACTAAAGACACAAACTAGAAAATGCAAATGGGATCAGATGATGGGAAGGCACTACCTAGGCTAGAATCATACACATGAATGATAATCTTCTAATTGCTATGGAATTGGTGTGGAACCGGGATCTTAAAATACTAAACTTAAATTTAATTACGGGAACCCTAACCCTTCTCAAGATATAACCTGCAGAATTCCTCAAAGCTGTTAAACCACCGGTTAAGAGGTTACCCTTACAGGCTTACCTACTCGAATCTTACAGTACCCGATAGACAATCTACCTCACAGCGCGAAAGTCACAGTAACTACAATATTTCTGATTAGACTTGGCCTACAAGGAATGCTAGGGAAACTAGGAAGATCTTCTCACAAAGCCTCTAGATCTAACAATTTAACACCCTAGACAGACCAACAATCTTGCACCTTATAGCTATTGAGAATTGTGGAACACTTATAATTACCTAACTAACAATTACAACTCCTATGGATAACCTGCAGAAATTAACCATAAACTAGCTGCTAACACCCAGTTCGCAACCTAACCCGCATTCATACATGAAAGACATTCACAAAAACGCAAGTGGAGTTTATAAAAGTTAATTAAACAAAACTAAATACGCATATACATCAAACCAGAAAATAAAGAGTTCTTTACGTTAAATTCATCCACAACCAAGAGTTCCAAAACCAAAAGAAAATAAATCATTCAAGTGCAATCATCCTTAACCTAAGTAGCAAAAATGTTTAGCCTCTAAAAGTCATTATAAAATCAAAACAATAGAAACAAATAAACTTATGGTGTTCACAACGGGTTTGAATAGATAAATAATAAATACCGACCCATGCTAGCACTAATGCTTCAACCTTGATAACACATCATCATCTTGATTCCTCTTGAGGCTGCTGTCAATTCACCTCCTTTGCGGCTACTGTGATGTTGTCTTTTAATTATATTCTACGCCGCCTAGTTGTTCCCCCTCAAAATAATATTTGCCTCCAAGTAATTAGAGCCCTCAAACATTGTTGGTTTTGGGTTGTGAGACAAAAAGTCACGGTCCACTTTTCCTTATTATTATTATTATTATTATTATTATTATTATTATTATTATTATTATTATTATTATTATTATTATTATTATTATTATTATTATAACTCCGTGCTCTCGACTCGGGTGTTCTTGACTCGACCAAAGTTGCTCGTTTACGCTCCAACGTTCATGAACACCAACAAAAAAATAAAATAAATTAGATAAATACATAAAAAGACCCAAAACTAATAAAAATCTATAAAAACCTATACTAAATAAAATAGACCAGTACAAGCCTAAAACTAATAAAAGTACTATTTAAACGACTCAAAAATTATACAAACTTTACACTGGAAATAGATGTATTTTACAATACATCACAGGTCCATATTTAAGATGTCTCAACAAGGAGGAATATAAAGAAGTTCTTAAGGATTTTCATGAAGGAGATTGTGGAAACCACACAGGTGGAAGAGCATTATACTCAAAGACCCCCAGGACACGATACTATTGGCCAACGATGAAGAAGGATGCCATGTTATATTCTCAAAAATGTGATGCATGCCAAAGGCACAACAACATCCTACATCAGCCAGCTAAACCATTGCATCCCATTATTTCACCATGGCCTTTCATGAAATGGGGGATGGATATAGTGGGAAAACTACCCAAAACTCCTGGTGGAAAGGTGTTTATGCTAGCAATGACTGACTACTTTTCCAAATGGATAGAAGCTGAAGCCTTTGTACAAGTTAGAGACAAGGAAGTAGTATCTTTCATCAAGAGAAACATCCTAACTAGATTTGGTGTTCCAGCTAAGATCATTTGTGATAATGGATCTCAGTTCATTAGTAAGAGGACAACCAGTTTTTGTGAGAGCTGGGGAATCAAGATGATTACTAGCTAATGGACAAGCAGAATCCTCTAACAAGATCATAATCAACAACTTGAAGAAAAAGCTAGGACAAAAGAAAGGAAAGTGGGCAGAGGAACTTCCATTTGTATTGTGGGCTGATAAAACTACTTCTAAAAATGCAACTGACCAAACACCATTCTCTTTGGTTTTTGGCATAGAGGTTATGCTTCCAACAGAAATGGTGATGCCCACTGCTAGGAAACATCTTCAGGATGCAACTTCAAACTCAGAAGCCTTGTTACAGGATCTCGAAGTGGTAGATGAACTTAGAGATGCTGCTAAATTAAGGATGGCAGCTTACCAACAAAGGATAGCAAAGGCATACGATAAGAATATAGGGATCCGAAGCTTTCAAGTAGGAGACTTGGTTTTAAGGAAAGCCTTTCAAAATACTTCAAATCCTAGTGATGGTAAGCTGGTCCCTAAATGGGAAGGACCATATTTGATCGATTCTGAGGCAGGTAAAGGAGCATATTGGCTTTCAACCATGGAAGGTGATATCCTCCCAGGGTCTTGGAATGCAATTCATCTAAAATACTATCATATGTGAGGTATTAAGTTGTTTATCTTAATTTTCATCTTTCCTCTATAACAAATATTACAACTAAAAATGGTCAAGAAATAGTCCATCCTGAGAATTTTACAGAACCATCCTGAAGATGGAGCTTTGAAGACTAGGGGGTTGGCCACCATCTCTTACGTTAAGGTATCTGATACCTTCTTATGGTTTAAAGGTTTTCACCTTTATCCCGATTTGGGTTTATACACCCCGCCTGGAGCGCACGTATTCATGTATATCTTTAGGATGGCGGGACTAGTTCATGTTATAGTGGCTGACAATTTCATCATCTTTGAAAAATGCATTGAATCCCCAAGGTTTAGGCATTATTAAATGTCTCTAATATTTGGCCCAATCGCCAATCATTCTTAGGCTATAACGCCAGTTATCTTTGGCCTTGTCGCCAGTCATCTTCAGGCTATAACACAAGAATGGGCTTGACCCCAGTATTTATTAAGGCCTCGTCGCCAGAATATCATCTTTATTTACCTTTCTACATGTTATCCTTAAGTATTATTGATAAGTTTATTACCAAAGAGAAAAATGTCCCAAGTCTATCTTGAGTATATAACAGACTAAACACTGGGGACATCCTAAAGATGATGAAGCACATCCTAAGGATGAATAGAAGAAATCTTGGGAAATATCCTAAGGATACAATAGAGATTATGCACTGCGGACATCCTCAGAATATTATTGTTTGAACAAAAGCTAAGGCATTTCTTAAACTCTTGTTAGGGTATTTTGAAGATTACTTGTTAAACTAAGAATGAAAGTACACTTCTACAACTTGCATTTTCTATTCTATTCTATGTTTGTTATTCAATAACATTGTAGGATGATAAAGAGTGATAAAGAAAAGTAACACAAGGATATAGAGTCAAAAGATTGTCATTTTTATTTATTTATAAAAGGATGTCAACCCCTGGTTTCATCCAAAACCAGGACCCATCCACCAGGGGTCAACATCTAAGGATCGGGTCAAGTGAAGAATTGGGGCTTCGTCTCAAAACTCAAGATCCATCCACCCCAAATCTTCTATTGTTCAACATGCACAAAAATAATTTTTTTTAGATTGTTTACAGACCAACTACCATAAAAAAACAACCACAGTTAAATTCTAAAAAGTGGGCTCAGGCCTAGTTATCACATCATTCATTGTCCATTGAAGCTTCCACCTCCTTAGCCACCTTGGCCACATCCACCTCAGTCTCTATAGCAACATCCTTAGGAGCTTCTATCTGCAGAGGAATGAGCTCATATATGATCTCATTTCCATCCAAGCTCTTAATCTTATCCTGCCAAGCATGGATGTCCCATTCATCCTGGTTGAAGTTAGGATCCTTGGCTTGGAGGGCTATTTTAACCGTGGATTGTAAGATAGAAACAGTGGCAGACTTAATGAGCCCTTGCATGTACTCCTCCAACTCCTTCTCATGCCCATCAAAGACCTTGGCCTTCTCAGCCTTCACCTTCTTCATCTCAACCTCCAACTTAGATAGCTTCTCATCAAGATGTTTCCCTCTTACAAGGGAAATCCTCCTGTTATCCTCCAAAGCTATCTTAGACTCTTGGAGTTTAGCAGCTGTCTCATCCAGACATTTGAGCATGTACTCATGACCATGAAAAAACAAGAAAAACAGGTAAGTTCACTATCTAATATTTACTTTGAAAATGCTAATGATATTTTCAGGATGACACTATACCTGGAGAGTGAAGTGTGAGATCTTGGCCAAGACATCTTGGGATGAGAGGCCCTCAAAGGGAGAAGCTTCTTGGCATGAGGAAGCCACATCAGTCATCCTCTTTTTCAAAAATATAGCCTTTGGCTTGGGAGGAGGACTGGTCATCATAGAGCTGGATAGAGATGTGATCTTAGCAACCTTAGTGACATCCTAGCTATCGATGTCATCTAAGTCAAAGAAGGCTGGCTTCTTAGCTGAAAATAACAAAGAACAAAGTTAGCAACATTAATTTAAATAAAACATCCTCAGGATGTAAAGAGAAACTTATGAGACATCTCAGTGGCTTGGCTGGTAGAGTAGCTTTTCTCCGCTTCAAAGGTTCTTGCTGCCTGAGGTAAGTCAGTGACCTCCTTAACTCTGATGAATCAATCGTTGAGAGGAGGAACAAGCTTGGTAAAAGAAGCACCTATAGCACAATAAAAAAATTTCAAAATGTTAGTGATATCCTCAGGATATAACTATAAATCTTTTTCATCCTAAATATATTTACCACTTTTCAACCATGACATAGGGATATCATCTCCATATGGAATGGAATCCCTTCTCCCAAAGAAAAATTTAGACTTCCAAGACCTTTCTGACTTAATGACATTGTACAAGAAAGGAGGATTTTTATTAATAAGTTGAAGAACAAAACGGGTTGCCCCATGTGTTTTCAACTAATAAACATAAGACAGGTCCCTTATTTGTAGCTGGATGCCATGGTTTTCAATGATCTTGTTATAGATCATTAAGATTTTCCACACCACAAGCATAGCCTGAGCATATGCCATCCCTGTGACATCAAAGAACTCCTTGATAAAGTCAGGGAATGGATATTTTAGGCCAAGATGGAAGGGCAGGTACAGGAAGCACACCCAAGCTGAGGATGCAAAATCAGACTTTGCATTCGGTTCATATGGCCGGAATACAGCTGATTCAGGGAAGGCCCCTGAGTTTTGCAGGTTTTGGATGTCCTTGTCTGTGAAGGTACAGACTTCATTGGTAGGCTCCTTTAAAAGGTTTTGTTGTATGAAGTCCTTATGGACCCCAATTCTGCCAGATGCCATTGTTAACTTCTTGCCCATCCTGAGAATTTTGGTAAGAAAAATGATGGATTGGTAAAATCAGAGAGAAGGAAGAAAAAAGTACCTTTCAAAATAACCTTGATGTGGCTATAAAGGAAGGATCAAGATGTAAATATAGGCGGTGAAAGAAGATATGTGTAACGGTCATCCTTAAATCATTGCTTAAAATATAGCCGTTATCATCATGTCAAACGTCAAGTCAAGTCCATCATATAAGATTCTAGAATAAAATATAATATAACTGTTGAGATATTAACGGTAACATATTTTTGGGGACAATTGTTGGTGGTGAAATCCTCAAGATATTACTGACTTGTATTTATCCTTTGATATCCTCAGGATGATAAAGGCAGAACAGGATTCAGGATGTAACTGTGTATCATCCTATATACATCCATGTTGGTGGTGAAAATCCTCAGGATGATTTTACCTAATATCCTTAGTATAGCATCTTCAGGATGCTGAAGGATATGGCGGACTTCAGGATACAACTATATTTCAGCATGTGCACATCCGGAGGATGGACTAACGAACTATCTTTGTGTGATGTAATTTCAGGTACAACTAAGTTACAATGTATACACAAAACTGCTTTCCAACGTCTATATTATAATAACTCGGTGAAAAGAGTTATTGATGGAAGAGTTACACTTGCAAGCCAAAGTCCAAGCTTGAAGAAGGAGTCAAGGATGTAACCGACAAGCATTAAAAACAGGCGAAGAAGGTGGAAACCGTTGTTACAACGTCTACTTGAGCTGAAACAGTTACAACGGCCACAAGAAGACTTCAAGGAACTTAACTAACGCGCGGATTACACAAGATCTTTTGTTTACTTTCATGTACTATAAATATGGGAATGATTGACGAGTATAGGACACATTGCTATCACCTGAAACACACAAACACTTTGCTACTCATAGAAAAACTCACACACACTTAGCATAAGTCGTTGTAATCTTAGTACACTCGTCCATCATTCATCCAAATTTGTAACATTTTTACCCATTTTTAATATTAACAAACAAGGCAGGGGCCTAGACTCCTCCCGAGGTTTTATGCCGGCGATCTATAACTGATCAAGGGCTTTTCTCGTACATTGAGTGTTGTTCTTTGTGTTTTGTTGGTTATTTTAATGGTTTCTTGTAATTACTGATAGTTGCATCCTCAAGATACAACTGTCCATCCTTAACTTTATCATCACCATCTCGAGCATAGTTGTCAATTCAGTATTTATTTACATTTACAAGTCACCATCCTGAGAATAACAATAAGTTTTTATCAAACTAGCACTCTACCTCACTTTTACTAATTTGGAAAACAAGATTCTTTCTAGTAGATAATTTTTGACCAAAACAATTTGGCACCCACCGTGGGCAAGTGGTGCTATTTTAACAAAAAAACTTTGTTAAAACTTTTTTCCAAAACAACTCACTTTACAAAATTCTGACAACTATGTCTTCCTCACAAAAATCTGTTTCCTCATCCATGGCATCCACAACCGCTGCCAAAAATGCAACACTGCCACCCCCACCTGCATTACCAAGAAGTTCTACTTCTCAAATCCCACCTAGACCATCAATGGGGGCAACTGGATCTACTCCACCTGTTTTTTGTCAAATGATGAACTCCTCTCTATGTTTGCATTAATGAAGGATCAAATACAACAACAACAAGACTCAAACCGGATGCTGATAAGAGAAATACAATCTCTCAAGTCATCCTCAAGGAGGCCAACCGAAGACATGGGGACACCATTGCAGCCAAGGGCGTTGGATTTTAATTCTGGCATCTCTGGGGGTGTGCATCAAGGAGAATTTATCCCCATGAGCACTGGATTCTCTGCTCCTGAAACAACCACTACACCCAGGATGACAACCACTAGGGATCTAGGATATACACCTGTGCCATCCCAAGGATACAACAATAACGATAACAATTTAAGTTCTAGTACTTTTACTGCTAATGATGTTGCTTCTTTGCAGGATACATGTATAAGTCCACAGCTAGCAAGGGAACTACAGAAAATTAAGGATATGGTGTCAAGTGTACCAGGGATAGTACAACTTATCCCCGAAGTATCCTCAGCATGTCATAGGGTGTCTCGATTTGCACCTCCTATATGTGATGCAGAGATCCCAAAGAGGTTTCAAACTCCAAGCATGAAGTTATATGATGGATCTACAGATCCTGAGGAGCATGTAGCTCAGTATAGAGAAAGGATGGAGATAAATCCAATTCCTGCCAACCTTAAGGAAGCGTGTCTATGCAAGGGATTTGGTTCAATTCTCACTGGTCCAGCCTTGAAATGGCTCCCAAGTGTTCCTCCATACTCAATTACTTCCTTTGCACACTTGATTAACATGTTTAATAATAAGTTTTCTTGTAGTCGAACATTCGAACGTTTGACAAGTGACCTATACAGGGTAACTCAACCACATGGATAATCACTAAGAGAATACATTACAAGGTTTGGAAAAGAAGCACTCGACATCCCAAACCTGGATGTCACGAAGGCAGTACAAGCATTCAAGATGGGGCTGCAAAGAGGTTCACCATTCTACCAATACTTGGTGATGAATCCTTGTAGAAACTTGGATGAAGTCAGGAACAGGGCTCTAAGGTTCATCCGACTCGAGGATGACAAGAAAATTCAAGAGAGGATAGAATCATTCTCAAGATATAACCATCCTAATCGAAAATCCACTCCCACATACGAACCATACAAGCATAAACCATATGCTAGGCCTGACAATAAAAAAGGTCAATGTGGTAGAGGATGACGATGAGGATGAATGTCCTAAATTGTCAGATTACTGTTTTTCTGTGGATGTTACAGGATTAATGTATGCCATGAAGGACCTCGGGATAAAGCAAGATGGCCTAAGAAAGATAATAAGGCAGGATGGAAGGACAAATCAAAATGGTGTGCATTCCACGAAGATTTTGGTCACATCACTGAAGATTGTATCGCCTTGAGTAAAGAGATTGCATATCTTCTAAGCAAAGGACATCTTAAGGATCTTCTGGGCAAGAAGAAACCAAGGGTTTAGGATGGCACTAACATCCCAGAAAGAGCATCATCCCCACCCAAGGATGCTGGTATAATCAACTTTATTTCAGGAGGATCAGAAATCTGTGGAACCTCATATTCAGCTGCTAAAAGGCATGTAAGAGAAACAAAATCAGGAAAAGGAGAGAGACCCACAAGGACTACCATCCTGACGACCTCTAAAGTGATCAGATTTGAGAAAGAAGACAGAGAAAATATCCTTGATCCTCATCATGATGGTTTAGTTATAACTTTACATATTGCTAATCACTTTATTCGAAGGATCCTTGTAGATGGTGGAAGCTTAGTGAATATAATCCAACTAGAAGCCTTAAAAAGAATGAATATCCCGGAATCTGAAATAGTTTCCAGATCTTCAGTCTTGGTGGGCTTCAGTGGAGAAACTAAGAGTATAGTAGGTGACATCAAGCTACCAGTATATGTAGAGGGAGTGAATTCTATCCAGAGATTCTGTGTGATAGATTCCTTATCCTGCTATAATGTCATCTTGGGGAGACCCTGGATACATGACATGAAGGCAGTTCCTTCAACATATCACTAGTGTATAAAGTTAGCTACACCATGGGGAGTTGTCAAAGTCAACAATGACCAACAAGAAGCCAAGGATTGCTATACTACATCAATGAAGGCTTCATCACAACAAGCATAGCAATTACAGAAGGATGCACAGTGCCATCCTCAGGATGTCAAGGCACATCCTGACGAGGATGTAAAGGTTGTCTGCCTTGACGACAATAACAAGGATATCATTGTGCTGATTGGTAAGAATATTCCTCATGACATTGAACAATCACTAATTTCATTTCTTAAATGCAGGATGTCTGCCTTTGCATGGAAGCATGAAGATATGACTGGCATCTCCAAGGATGTCATTACCCACAAACTTGGATTGATAAAAGCTTCAAACCCATCCAACAGAAACGAAGAAAATTCTCACCAGAAAGAAATGTCATTATACAAGAAGAGGTGGACAGGTTGCTCAAATCCAAGATGATAAGGGAAGTAAAATTCCCAAGATGGCTGGAAAACGTGGTAGTGGTGCAGAAGAAAAATGAGAAATGGAGAGTATGTGTAGACTATATAGACCTCAACAAAGCTTGTCCTAAGGACCCATTTCCACTACCACATATAGATTCAATGGTGGATGCTACAGCAGGCCACGAAATGCTGACATTCATGGATGCATCCTCAGGATTCCAAGAAATCCAAATGGAACCAGATGACCAAGAGGATACAACATTCATGACCCCATCAGGTATATATTTCTATACAGCTATGCCATTTGGACTAAAAAATGCAGGTGCAACCTACCAAAGGCTAGTGAATATGATGTTCAAGGAAAAGATTGGGGACAAAATGGAAGTATACATTGATGACATGGTGGTTAAATCCAAGAAGGCAGAAAACCATCTTCAAGATCTTAAGGAGGAATTTGACATCCTGGATGCCTACAATATGAAGTTAAATCCATCCAAGTGTCACTTTGGAGTTGGTGCTGGAAAGTTTCTTGGATATCTACTGACCAAAAGAGGGATAGAAGCTAGTCCCGAACAAATAAAATCCATCCTTGATCTCAAATCTCCAAAAAATATCAAGGATGTACAAAGGCTGACAGGCAGGATAGCAGCCTTAAATAGATTCATCTCGAAATTCTCAGAGAAGTGTAAAGAATTTTATGACATCCTAAAGAAAAATGGTAAATTCAATTGGGGACAAAGACACGAGGAAGCATTGAAGAAGCTGAAGGAGTATCTTGCAGCAGCTCCACACTTGATGAAACCTGAGGATAGAGAATCTCTAAAGCTATACCTTGCAGTTTCTAGGAATGTGATAAGTGCAGTTTTGGTAAGAGACTTCGAGGGGCAACAACATCCTGTCTACTATGTAAGTAAAACTCTACTAGATGCTGAAATCAGGTATTCTCATCTCGAAAAACTTGTTTTAGCTTTAATAATGGCATCTACCAAGGTAAGGCATTATTTTGAAACACATAGGATACACACAAACTAACTACCCTATTAAAAATGTACTTAGAAAACGAGAAATGTCAGGAAGAATGGCTAAATGGTCAGTGAAATTAAGTGCCTTTGACTTGGTATATGAGCTTAGAAATGCAATCAAAAGGCTCTAGCAGATTTTGTGGCTGATTTCAGTAGTGACATCCTGAGTGAAATAGAATCTGAAGTTCAACAATTAAATGAAAATTTAGAAAAATGGACTTTATATATTGATGGTGCTTTAAATGCAAAAGGAACAGGTTTAGGAATACTACTAAAATCGCCACAAGGGGACAAAATACCCCATGCTATTAGATGTGCATTTCAGACAACCAATAATGAGGCAGAATATGAAGCTCTCATTGTTGTTTTACAACTTGACAAAGACATGCATATTATTAATATTGAAGTATTTGTTGATTCTTTGTTGATTGCTAACCATTTTAATGGATCTTATGCAGTAAAGGGTCAAAAGTTAGCTGTTTATCTCGAAAAAGTTAAAAATTTAGCAACCTCTTTTGTAGAATTTTCACTAACACAGGTACCTAGGGAAGAAAATGCTGAAGCTGATGCCTTAGCAAATCTTGGATCCTCCTTAAATTTGCTTGAAGGATCTAAGATTCCCATCATCCACATCCTAAAACCAACAATTGAAGAGTGGCATCCTGAGGATAGTAAGGAACATCCTGAGGATATCATTAAGCATCTTGAAGATAAAACGGTGCATCCTGAGGATATCACTATTTTAGCCACTCAGATTCAAAACAATCCATCTTGGATGACTCCTATAATAAAATATTTACAAGAAGATGTCATCCCAGAAGGAGAAAATGCAAAGGCTTTCAGGATGAAGGTAATAAAATTTACTATTATAGACAATGTTTTGTATAGAAAATCTCTTGCAGGTCCATATTTGAGGTGTCTCAACAAAGAAGAAGCAAATGAAGTACTCAAGGATATCCACGAAGGTGACTATGGAAACCACACAGGAGGAAGATATCTTTACTCGAAGACCTTAAGAACATGATACTATTGGCCAACCATGAAGAAGGATGCCATGCTATATTCTCAAAAGTGTGATCCATGTCAAAGACATAGCAACATCCTACATCAGCTTGCTGAACCACTACATCCTATTATTTCACCATGGCCCTTCATGAAATGGGGGATGGATATAGTAGGAAAGTTACCCGTAGCTCCTGGTGGGAAGGTGTTCATTTCTCAAAGTGGATCGAAGCTGAAGCATTCGTACAGGTCAGGGATAAGGAAGTGATGTCATTTATCAAAAGGAACATCCTAACAAGATTTGGAGTACCAGCTGAAATCATATGTGACAACGGTTCTAAATTCATCAGCAAAAGAACGACTGACTTTTGTGAAAGCTGGGGAATCAAGATGATAACTTCAACACTAGTCCATGCTTAGGCTAATGGACATGCTGAATCCTCAAATAAAATTATTGTCAACAATTTGAAGAAGAAGCTTGGAGAAAAGAAAGGGAAATGGGCAGAAGAACTTCCATTTGTGCTTTGGGCTGATAGAACTACTTCCAAGAATGCAACTGGTCAAACACCTTTCTCCTTGGTCTTTGGAACAGAAGCAATGATACCTACAGAAATGGTCATGCCTACTGTTTTGGTAAAAAATTATCTACTAAAAATAATCTTGTTTTCCAAATTAGTTAAAGTGAGGTAGAGTGTTAGTTTGATAAAAACTAAGTGTTATTCTCAGAATGGTGATTTGTTAATATAAATATGCTATGATTTGGCAACTATGCTCGGGATGGTGATGAGAAAAGTGAGGATGGATAGTTATATCCTGAGGATGTAACTGTCAGGCAGAAATATGGATTAAGCTAAGATAGACAATTGTAAGTAAAATGCTGTAAAGAAACAACACTCGATGTACGAGGAAAGCCCTTGATCAATGATAGATCGCCGGCATAAAACCTCGGGAGGAGACAAGGCCCCTGCCTTGTTTGTTAATATTAATGTGGTAAAAAGGATTACAACTTTGGATGAATGAGTGGACGAGTGATCTAATATTACAATGATTCGTGAGTATTCTAAGTATATGAGTGTGTGTGTGTGTGTGTGTGTATAGTTCTAGTGAAAGCAATGTGTCCTATACTCATCCATCATTCCCATTTATATAATACAAGGAAGTAAATAATGTATCCCATAAGATCCGCTATGTAGTTAAGCTCCTTCAATGTTTTCAGGTGAACGTTGAGTAAGTTTCAACTGAATATAGTCGTTGCTTCAGCTGTTTCCTTATTCTTCGCCGATATTGTTTTGGTCAAAAATTATCTACTATAAATAATCTAGTGTTCCAAATTATTTAAAGTGAGGTAGAGTGCTAGTTTGATAAAAACTATGTGTTATTCTCAGGATGGTGACTTGTTAATATAAATAAGCTATTATTTGACAACTATGCTCGGGATGATGATGAGAAATTTGAGGATGGACAGTTGTATCCTGAGGATGAAACTATCTGTAACAAGTAAAGTAAATGCTAAAACACAAAGAACAACACTCGATGTACGAGGAAAGCCCTTGATTAGTTGATGATCGTCGGCACAAAACCTCGGGAGGAGTCTAAGCCCCTGCCTTATTTGTTAATATTAAAAATGGGTAAAAATGTTACAACTTTGGATTAATAATGGACGAGTAAGCTAAGATTACAATGAATTGTGCTAAGTGTGTGTGTGAGTTTTTCTATGAGTAGCAGAGTATTTGTATGTTTCAGGTGATTGAATGTGTGTCCTATACTTCGTCCATCATTCCCATTTATATAATACAAGGAAGTAAATAAAGTATCCCACAATATCCGCTATGTAGTTAAGCTCCTTCAAAGTATTCAGGTGAACGTTGGATCAGTTTCAACTGAATATATTCATTGCTTCAGCTGTTTCCTTATTCTTCGCCGGTATTTAATGAATTACGGTTACATCTTTGACTTCATCTTCGAGCTTAGCCTTTGGTTGATATAAGTTACTCTTCAATCTTTGACTCTTTTGACTGTATGTTATAATATAGATGTTGGAGAACACTTACGTCTCCATATTATAGCTCAGTTGTACCTGCAATTATATATAAAAAAGGTAATTCGTTAGTCCATTCTTAGGATGCACACATGTTGAAATATTGTTACATCCTGAAGTTAGCTGGCTCCTTCAGCATCCTGAGGATACTACACCAGGGATGAAAGGTAAAATCATCCTGAGGATTTTCACTACCAACAGGTATTTAATGAGCATCGGTTACAACTTTGACTCCATCTTCGATATTAGCCTTTGTTTTATATGAGTTACTCTTCAATCTTTGACTCCTTTGACTGAGTGTTATAATATAGACGTTGGAAAGTACTTATGTATCCATATTATAACTTAGTTGTACCAGAAATTACATATAAAAAAGGTAATTCGTTAGTCCATTTTCATGATGCACACATGTTGAAATATTGCTACATCCTGAAGTTAGCTGATCCCTTCAGCATCGTGAGGAAGCTACAGCAGGGATATGAGGTAAAATCATCCTGAGGATTTTCACCACCAACACCTACAGCTAGGAAGCATCTTCAAAATGCAACTACCAACTCAGAAGCATTATTGCAAGATTTGGAAGCAGGATACGAACTCAGGGATGCTGATAAATTAATGATGGCAGCTCATCAACAAAGGATTGCTAAAGCCTACAACAAAAATATAAGGATAATAAGATTTCAAGAAAGAGATTTGGTACTAAGAAAATCCTTCCAAAATACAACAAAACCAAGTGATGGTAAGCTAGCCTCTAAATGGGAAGGACCATACTTAATAGATTCCGAAGTTGACAAAGGAGCATATTGGCTATCGACTATGGAAGGAGAAATTCTACCAAGAGCATGGAATGCAATTCATTTGAAATATTATCACGTATAAGAAGAGAAACCATGGTCCGGATTACTAGTGGGATGAAGGAGAAGGGTGACAGAGATGAATCATCTCCATATGTAAGTATTCTTAACCTATTTCAATCGATTATTTTATCAAAAATAGTCCATTTCAAGAATTTTGCAGTACCATCCTGAAGATGGAACATTTTGAAGATTAGAGGGCTGGCCACCCTCTCCTCCGTTAAGGTGTCCGACACCTTCCTAAGGTTTAAAGGTTTTCACCTTTCTAATTGGGTTAGCAACCCCGCCTGGTGCGCACGTTGTTCATGTATATTTTCAGGATGGTGGGACCAGTCCATGTAAAAGTGGCTGACAATTTCATTATTTTTGAGATATATATTGAACTCTTAAGGTTTAGACATTTTTCAATGTCTCTTACGTATTTGGCCTAGTCGCCAGGGCCTTGTCGCCAGCTATTCCTAAGATATTACAATAGGCCTTGTCGCCAGATATTCTCAAGATGCTATATGTTGGTTTTTCACCAAGCCATTCTAAATGGGCTTAGCCCCAGTTCACTTAAAGGCCTAGTCGCCAGTATAATAACAATGTTTTCCTTTATACAGGTTATTGTTAAAACTTTCTTTGAAAAAGAAAAAAATCTCAAAGTCTGTCTTGAAGATATTATACTGGGGACATCCTCAGAATAATGAAGACCATCCTGATGATGACAAAAAAATTTCAGCCTCCGTCACCTCAAGCTCCTTTACTGCATCTTCAGGATCAACAGTAAGGGAAGATTCTAGCACCACCTCTTTTCCACCCAGACTAAGGATCTTCTCTTGCCAAGCTTTAACATCCCAATCTTCCACCTTGAAATTAGGATCCTTAGCCTGCAAAGCCATCCTCACCCTAGCTTGGAAAACTGAGATCATGGCAGATTGCATCAAACCCTGCTTGTACTCCTCCATCCCCTTTTGATGGTCCTGCATAGTCTTGGCATGAGCAGACTTCACCAACTTCAGCTCATTTTCAACTTTTGCCAATTTCTTCTCAAGCTGCTTACCTTTATCAAGGGCAGACTTCTTCGCATCCTCAAGCCTGGCCTTAGTATCAGCAAACTCTTTGTTGACATCATCCAGAGATTTTAGAAGATATTCATGACCCTACAAGATTTAAACAAGAACGGGTAAGTGTTTAACCCTATTATATGCTAAAAAATTATTATGAACATCCTCATGATAAGAGCATACTTGGAGGATAAACTGCGAGATCTTGCCCAAAACAGCATCACAGCTAAGACCTTCAAAAGAAGAGGTCTCTTGAGCAGAGATGCTAGCTGCCTTCCTTTTCTTAGAAGGTGCCTTAGGTTTGGTTGTAGGAGGAGGGCTTGTCATCCTGGAACTGGAGGGTGAAGTAATCTGTGGAGCTTTGACGTCCAGAATATCAATTTCATCAAGATAAAAAAAGGCAGGCTTCTTTGCTGAAAAAGACAAAGGACACAGGTTCACACAGAAATCAAAACATGAACATCTTCAAGATGTAGTAAGTAAGACTAACCAGACATCTCAGTAGCTTGGCTTGTGGTAAAACTTTCTTCTATTTCAAAAGTCCTTGCAGAAGGAGGTAGGTCTATTATTTCCTTACATCTAATAAAGGCAGAATCTAAAGGAGGAACAAGTTTTGCAAAGCAAGCACCTGTAAGACAAAATTCAGAATATTAGTAACATTTTCAGGATGCTTCTATTATTTTCTTCTTATCCAGAAAAGTATTAACCACTTTTCAACCAAGAAATAGGGATGTCATTCCCATAAGGAATAGAATCTCTCTAACAAAGAAGAACTTAGATTTCCAGGGCCTATCAGATTTTATGACATTATAAAAGAGAAGGGGATGCTTATTGATAAGCTGAAGGACATAACGGCTTGACCCGTGTGTTTTCAACTTGTAAATTATTACAGGTCCCCAATCTCGAGTTGAATGCCGTGATTTTTAATGATTTTATTACAAACCATTAAAATCCTTCAGATCTCAGGCATGTCCTGGGCAAAAGCTAGAACAGATGATGCCAAAACTGTTTATTTATGTGGATCAACTGTTAGTATATTTTGGCTTTTCAATCATCTGTTCTTCTTCAAGTCAGCAGACCCAACAATCTCCCCCTAGAACAGATGATGCCAAAACTAAACTTTATTCTTGATCTTTATTTCTCATCAGACTTTCTCTGATTTGACCTTTAAATTGTAGCTCAAAGTTCAAAGAGTATAGGTCTTCTGCATCTCTTTCAAGCTCAAGGTTCAGCAGTGTTTGGAGGTCATCTGCACACAGGCTATATGCATCATCCATGCTTAGCTTTTGAGCTCCTCCATCTGACCTGAGCAAAGTCAATTCATGGGTGTCTTTGTTGACCTTCCATTTTAGAATTTTTGAGTCAGAGGATTTGCTGAGGTGCACTTTTATTCTAGATGAGTTTGGTGATGGAGGTCTCCCAATGAGTTCTCTGAGCTTTTCAGTAGTGGGATCTGAGAAAAAGTGTACTTGATTGAAGAGGCCTTCCTTTATATAAGTATCAGCAAACTTCTTCTGATCTTCTTCAGACATTTCTTTCTTTTTCTTGAATTGTCTTCTAGCAGCAACTGATAGATCAGAAGTATCAAGTAGGCTGTCTAATGTAAAAGCCTGTTGAGGTCTCTTCATCAGTGGTTCATCAGAGTAGACAGGTTTTCTGGGTAGGTTAGGATCTTTCTTCCTGTTTTCTTCCAGTCTCTTGTATGTTTCAACCAACCTCAGCTCAGACCACCTTGCAACTGACCTCATCTCCCCATAGTTAGCAGCCACAATTTCTTGTCTCATTCTTTTAAATTTCAAGGCTCTGGCTGGATCTCTACCTTTACTAAAATCAGGGGCAGAGACCTTAGCCAGGGGATTCTTAGCCATCTCTTCAATTCTTAAGAGTTCTTCTCTAAGAGCATGAATGGTCCAGCCTGCAAACTATTTCTTGTTTGCTTTATAAGGCATGGATGCCAAGATCTGTTCAAGAAGTGATTCCTTAACCTCCCTTTCCATGTCACTGCTGAGAGGCATGGTAGACATGGAGTTGCTCAGGGTCTTAGCAAAATCTTCAATACTTCTCAATTTGCTAAGCTCTGCTGAATGGATGCCCTGAGCAGTCCTGTCATCTTTCCCTTTGGCATCTGCCTGTTCAACCTTTTATTTTAGATATGTGTCTAAGTTTAGGGGAACAGGAAAATGTGGAAGAGAAGGGAAAGATCTTTCAGATGGTTGTTCAGTATTATAGAAGGATTGTATTTCCCCCTTGAGTAGATCAAGTTCAAGAGGATACTGAACAGCCAATGGTGTAATGGTTGGTGGTGGTCTATGGGAAGTGAATTGTGATGTGTGTGGTGAGAATGATGAAAGTGGAATGGCTGATATAGGTGTAGATTGTGTGGTTGAAGTGGTAAGTGGTGATGTGTGAATGTTTTCATCCTGTACAACAAAGGTAGATTTCCTCTTCCTTTTGTACAAAATTTTTGGTGATGGTGGTGTAGAAGCAGTGGTGGTGTTAACATCTGTTGGCACTTTAGTAGGACCAGCAGATGTTTGGGATTTAGGTGGTGATGTGGTTGTAGGTTCAGATGTTGGTTTGGTGGTAGTGGTGACAGGTTTAGATGTTGTGGTGGTATTAGTGGTTTGGGTGGCAGCAGTGGTTTTGACAGAAGTGGTTTTAACAGCCAGTTTGGATGGTGGTTGTCTGATATGTTTGGCAGGCATTTTCTTCCTTTTAGAGGAACCCACATCTTCAACTTCCTGTTGTTGTTCCCTTTTCTTTTGTATCAAAAACTCTACCTTGACTTCCAAAGTGTCAGCCCTCTTTTGCTTATCTTCAGTAGCTTTTTCAGCTTCTTCATTAGCAGAGTTGTCCACTTCTTTAGCTTTGCCTGTTTGTTGTTGTGGTGCTGTTTGGGTAGACCCTGGTTTGTTGGCAGACTTTTATTGACCTTTTTGTGAAGGTAGACAACCAAAGGGATCTAGCTTTGGCAATCTATCTCTGCCACTCTCCCCCTTTTTGGCATCATCAGCTGTGAATTCATCATCATCTTCATCTCTTAGAATGGTGGTAGGGGCAGAGCCAGTGGTCTTCAGCAGATGGTCTTTAATGGCCTGAATGTCTGCATGGGTATCTTTGTACCTAGCATCTACCATGTTTCTGATTTCTGCCATGTAAGTTTCATGAGTCTGATCTGCTAGTTTTCCGTGAGCTATGATGATGGGAGAAACAGGTTTCCATAGCTCACTAGCAATATCAGCTGTGGATGGTTGACTCTTGGTGAGAGTAGCCAAGGATTCCAATATTGACTTGACATCAGATTTGATATCAGCAACAGAGGTTTCAATGGATTGGACTCTGGCCGTCAATTCTTGGTATTTTAACTCATCACCTAAGTTAATAGGATCATCTGAATTCCTACCAGTGGTAGTTGTAACGGGTTCAGTCCTAGGAGGTGAATCCAAAGGATGAGAACCAGATGCCCCTTTTTCTTGGTTCTGGGGACTTCCAACTGATTTTGGGGACACTATAGTGGCCTCATCAGTTGTTGCCTTCAAGGGAGTCTTAGTTATGTAACCACTGTCCTGTTGTGAGACAATGGTCTCTACATCAGTAGTGGCTGCTCCACTTGAAAACTCACCTAGAGTTTCATTGACCTCTAGGGGTGTAACCTCCTCTTCTGCTTGTGGTATGGCTGATTGAATTTCCTCAGTCCCAGTCACTTGTGGAGGTATACTCTCATTGATAGGTGAAAGAGAGGAACTGGGATTTTTCTGAGTTTTTTTCAATAGCCTCAAACAGAGGTTGCATGGTTTGTGGAACATGTGATGATGAAGGTGGAGGAGTAAAAAGAGAATTAGCCCTGGGAGAGGGGCTTGTGAACATATGGCCAAGTGACTTAAATGTATCATGATGTGTTTCCCCTTGGCTTACAACATGATCCTTTTGTGAGGATTCATGAGGAGTTTGGACAGGTTGAGATATTACCAACTGTTGTGAGGAAGTAACAACAGTGGTTTCTAGTTGCTTTTGTGTTGCAACAGGGTTATCTTCTAGTATCTCATCTTCCAGAAGTCCCCTTTTGGTTGAGTGGTGGTTTTTCTAGATGGACGTTTTCTTTTGGAAGTGGCTGGTGTGGGTTTCACAGCACTGGATGTAGTGCCATGATCACCAGGAGCAGTGGGCTCAACAACAGAGGTTTGGACAACAGTTGTTGTCTTAGTCCTCTTTGTTTGTGTTTTGGAAACTTTTGACACTTTTGATACTTTTTCTTGGGTGTTTGAATCCAGCATTCTTGTGAAAGTTTCATCAGTTAGACTCTTCATTTGCATAGACTCACCCTTTTTAAAATCTTTTTCAGGTAAACCTTTTGAAGGATTACACTTAAAATTCTTGGGTAAATTAAAAAAGCATTATTAGACCCAGACTTTATGGCTTTCACATTTGACACTAAGTCCATAAACAGTCCCTGGGATAAATTGAAGTCAGAATCTGACAGCATAGCATAGCCCAAGTACTGAATCCTCAATGGGATTTCATTAAAGGAAGTGGACTTAGCAGAGACACAGAGAAGGAGGGTATGGAAGAAAAATTTCATGACTGGTGGGAAAAACTTTTTGAAAAGTGTTGACCCAGTCATCTGTGCATCATAACCTGTTTCCTGAAACTCTGTGTGAAGCTCTGCCTTAGGGAAAGAGTCTTTACCTGACAGGTCATTAAGTGAGAAGGTTGTGGATATGAGTTGGGGGGGGGGGTAATGACGATACTTGTCTCTCCAATTTTTGAGATAATGGAAGTAGGCTTTTTATCTTGAAGTAGAAACTCAGCATTCAACCAGAATTCTTGGAGGGTATCAAGATAGATGGGGGCGTCAGCGGTTAGGATTGTCAGGTATTTGGATTTTAAAATGATGTCGATGGTGGAATGGAATGGAGTGTTTTCACTAGATATGGGAGGTAATTGTGGGTGGCTTTATCTTGAAGATCCATTGTAATGGATTCCGAATGTGAGAATGAGTGGAATTAGAGTAAGGGTTTGAGAATGAAGAAGGCGGTTTCAGTATTTTGAATACAATGAGACAGTGTAACGACTATTGTGATAAAACAGGGTTTTTATAGGCTCTGGTGAAACCGCTGATGTGGCCAAAACTCTGCTTATAGGAGCAGACGTGGCAAACATCTGATGGTTAAACATCTGGTGGTGTACAGCTGTTTTGGCAAACATCTTATGCAATCAGCTGTTGTTTTATCAAAGTGTTGATGCTAACAGCATTTTTATTATTATTATTATTATTATTATTATTATTATTATTAGATATATGTATATATATGTATAAATATATATATATATATATATATAATAAAACAGTTGTTTTATTTGATCAGAGGTTTGAAACACATTTTTCAACTTAACAGTGGATAAAATGAATGAAACAGTGGTTGTTTTATCTTTAACAGATTTTTCAACCAAAAGAGCTATTTTTAAGGATGGATTTTGATTTTCTGAAACATTTTAATGCTTTTATTAAAAACATTTGTGTTTTTTAATCCATGTTTAGCATACCAATTCTAGAAATCAGATTTGTAAAGGTAGATGTGTCTAAAGCTTTTGTCAACACATATGCCAACTGATCCTCTGTTGGAACATGGTGCAGAGAAATCAAACCTTTTTCATAGCTATCCCTGACAAAATGATGTCTGATGTCTATGTGTTTGGTGGTTGAGTGAGAGACTGGATTTTTGATGATATTTTCAGCAGCTTGACCATCCAACATGAGTGGAGTCTTTAGTGCAGTTATCCTAAAATCCAGCAATTGATTTTGGAGCCACATGAGTTGGGCTGTACAGCTTGCAGCAGCAATGTATTCAACCTCAGCTGTTGAGGTGGAAACAGCTGCCTGCTTTTTGCTTTGCCAAGAGACTAAGGCATTCCCTAGAAACTGGCACCCTCCTAATGTAGACTTCCTTGTGGTGTGACAGCCAGCAAAATCACTATCTGAATAACCTGAAAGCTCAATGTTTCCATTAGCAGGATACCAGATACCAAGTGTGGGAGCACCTTTTAGGTATCTGAATATCCTTTTCACAGCAATAAGGTTTGACTTTCTGGGTGAAGCCTGGGATCTTGCACAGACACAAGTGGTAAACATAATGTCTGGCCTAGATGCAGTTAAGTACAATAAAGACCCAATCATGCATCTATAATGTGTTTGGTCAACCAGTTCATCCTTGTCATCAATAGTGAGTAGCTTGACTGTACTCATGGGTGTACTACATGACTTACAGTCATTCATCTCAAATCTAGTTAACAAATTCTTTACATATTTATTTTGATGAATGAACGTGCCATTTTGCAGTTGTTTCACTTGGAGACCAAGGAAACACTGAAGTTCACCCATAGCACTCATTTCAAACTCTGCTGTCATGAGTTCCCTAAACTCTTCACACATTTTGTTACATGTGGATCCAAAAATGATGTCATCCACATATATTTGAACAATCATTAAATCTTTCCCTCTCCATTTCAAAAATAAGGTTTTATCAATTTTACCTCTTGTGAAACCAATGGATAAGAGAAAAGTGGAAAGAGTTTCATACCAGGCCCTTGGTGCTTGCTTGAGTCCATACAGAGCTTTATTAAGCTTGTAGACATGATCAGGATGGAATGTGTATTCAAAACCAGGTGGTTGACATACATAGACCTCCTCCTGAATTTTGCCATATAGGAAGGCACATTTGATATCCATCTGATACACCTTGATGTTGTGGTTGACAGCAAAGGCTAGAAAGAGTCTAATAGCTTCTAACCTTGCTACAGGAGAAAAAGTTTCATCATAGTCTATTCCTTCTTCTTGTCTAAAGCCTTGAACCACAAGCCTGGCTTTATTCTTGACAACAATACCCCTTTCATCAGTTTTGTTTTTGAAAACCCACTTTGTAGCTATTGGACAAACATCCTTAGGCAGTGGTACAAGTTCCCATACTTGTTGTCTTTTAAACTGAAGGAGCTCTTCTTGCATAGCTTCTACCCAACTGTTGTCTTTTAGTGCCTCTTGGTACTTGACAGGTTGTGTGAGAGATAGAAACCCTGCAAAAGGACAGATATTGGAGGATTGGCTTCTTGTTAGCACACCCTCTCTGATGTTGCCAATGATTTGGTCCGGTGGATTAGCTCTTAGGTAGATTAGATCTCCCTGATATGGTATGATGGCATTTTGAGGTGAAGGACAGAGGTTTGGTGACTCTGTTGTTGTAACATCTATTTGCACTTCTGTAGTGCCATCAGATGTTTGAAATGGAAGTGGGGGAATGGGTCCAAGTGGTGTAAAACTGGACTGACTTTTGTCAACAGATGTTTGACTTTTGTCAACAGATGATTGTGCGGTGGTTGTGAGAGGTGAAGCAGTGGTTTGAGGGTAAGACTGGCCAACAGTGGTTGACTCGGCTGTGACAGAGTTTTGACAGTTGTTTTGAACAGCTGCTTCTTCTGATGCAGAATAGATTTTATAGTGACTGGGGATCACAACATATGTTCTATAATCTTGTTGTGGAGATTGTGGAGTAACTGCATTGTTAGTTTTAACAGTGATATCTTCAAATTTGAATTTATCTAAATCAAACAACTCAGCAGGATTTGCTGGGATTTTTAGGGATGAAAGTTCATTGAACTTTACATTCAGAGTTTCTTCTATTGTCTTGGTCCTTGTGTTAAACACTTTATAGGCCTTGGCAGTAGAAGAATATCCCAGAAAATAACCACAATCTACTTTGGCTGCAAATTTTGAAATGGAATCTTTGAGATTTAAAATGAAACATGGACAGCCAAAGATTTTGAAAAATGAGATTAATGGTTTGATTTTGAACAAAATTTCATAAGCAGTTTTTTTGATGTCTTGGGTTGATCAAAACTCTGTTTTGAACATAGCAAGTAGTGTTTACAGCTTCTGCCCAGAAGGACAGTGGCAAACCAGAATCTGCTACCATGGTTCTTGCAGCTTCTATAAGAGTTCTATTTTTCCTCTCAACCACCCCATTTTGCTCTGGTGTTCTTGGGATGCTGTACTGCCACATAATCCCTTTTGACACATAGAAGTCATCCAACTCCTTATTTTTAAACTCTGTTCCATTGTCACTTCTGAAGACTTTTACTGGCAAGTCATATTGTTTTTCAACTTTGGTGACAAAGTCCTTCAAAATACTTGCAGTCTCATCCTTAGAATGTAAAAAGTAAGTCCATGTAAACCTAGAAAAATCATCAACTATGACAAGACAAAATCTTTTTCTTCTTAGACTCATGATTTTAACAGGGCCAAACAAGTCAATATGTAACAATTGTAGACATTGACTTGTTTTGGACTCATCAATGGATTTGTAAGAGCTTTTATGTTGTTTTCCTTTTAAACAGGAAACACAGTGCTCATCACATTTGAATTCTTTTGATGGTAAGCCTCTGACAAGACTTTGTTTGGAGAGTGAGTTGATAGTTTGAAGGTTGGTATGACCCAGTCTCTTATGCCACAATTATGTTTCCTTTGTGGAGGCAGCAGAAAACAAACAGACATTTGCCATAGGATTATCCTTCAACATATCAACTACATACACATTGCCACTTCTATGAGCAACAAGTTGTGCTTTGCTCTCAGCAATGATGGTATCAATATTTTTCACCACTTCTGGCCCAATAATCTTACAAGTTTTCTTAGTGAAAAATGAGCCATAACCTTTGTCACTCATTTATGAAACACTAAGGAGATTAAATTTAAGATTATCAATAAGATTGACATTTTCAAACTTGAGTTTCCCAGCCTGAACAGTCCCTGAACCCTACACCTTACCTTTTGAATCATTACCAAAGGATATATCACC
This sequence comes from Ambrosia x helenae, assembly GCA_030844895.1. NCBI lineage: Eukaryota > Viridiplantae > Streptophyta > Magnoliopsida > Asterales > Asteraceae > Ambrosia > Ambrosia x helenae. Next base: position 71,122,646 of record CM061234.1, read on the forward strand.
CCCTCCATGAGCTAAGAAGTCTAGAAGAAGGGCTCTACATCCTGTCATGTGCCTGGAGCCTCCACTATCTACATACCAAAGACTATCTAAACAAGTAGAAGCTCCCTGCACATCAGTAATGAATTAGTTTTGGTGAGTGTCCAAAGCCAAGTTGGCTTTGGATGGGTCCTCAGACTTCTCAGACTCAAGCTTTGGAAGATGATCAGTGGTTTGAACTAGTTTTTGAATCAAGTTCAACAACTGTTTCTGACCATTTGCAAGTGCTTGAATGTCAACACTTGGGGCAACAACTGTTTGATCACTTCCAGACAGATCATAATACCCATAGGGATTTCTGTTCACTCTTGGTTTAGAAGGTCTTTTTGGTTCCTCATAAACATGTGACAGATTATGACATGGTGGTTGTCCATATCCTCTTGGGTACTTGCTTGTCGGTGGAGCATCTGTTACTTGGACATCCCTGGGAACAGATGTTTCAAGACTTTTGGTAACAGATGTTTGGACTGGTGTGAAGGTCTGTTTGGGCTTTCCTTTCGAAGTACTCACCACCTGACTTGCAAGAGTTTTAGCCTTGTAATCTTGTATTTTGACATCAAAATTTTTGAGATACAGACACTCTTTGGTTTTGTGATTCTTTTTCCCACATATTGAACATGTGGCTTTGGAATCACATGCACTTGTTCCTTTGTTAATATCATATGCTTTTAGAAGAAAACAGTTTTTAGTAACATGATTCTTCTTTTCACAGAAATCACAGAACAAGTGGACAGACTTTTCTTTCTTTTTCCCTTTTTCAACCTTCTTTTCAGCAGATGTTTGAGCATCTGCTGGAAGGTTTTTCAAGGGAATGATCTTTGCCTGAGGTGCTGTCTTTCCCTGAGGAGTTTTGAAATCAACAGGTTTAAAGTTCTCAAGAGTACCACACTCATCAGACCAAGTAGGTTTAAATTCATAATTTTCAAGTTCAGTGAATGATGAGGAACCTTCTGGTTTTTCTAGAACAATTTTGTTACCATTGGGTTTAGTGATTTTAATCTCTTGACCCTTCAAATTTGTTGGTACTATCTCAACTAACTTTTGATCCCTTTTGTCAGTGTTTTCAAAAGCTGGAGCAGTGGTTTCAAAACCAAAACCAAACTTCACATGACTTTTGGTTTGTTTGTTGAGTAGCATTTCAAAACCTCTACATGATTCCACCCATTTCTGACATTCAACTTGGGTGGACTCAAGCTCACTTTTACAACTCTGATATTTTGTTATCATAGTTTGGAGCTGGTCTTTGGTAATGGTTGCTTCATGTTTTAAACTGCTTATTTCAGATTCTTTTTCAGTTAAATTTGTTTTTAATTCTTTTGAAAGTTTCTCAAATTTAACTTCATCATCTAAAATTTTCTTTCTAAGGTTTTCATTCACCTCTTTGATGTTAGCAAATGCTATTACACATTTGTCAGAACATAAATCTTTAAGAATTTGAGGAGATACCTTAGCAGCAGCCATCAATGCATAATCACACTTGCACTCACAATCATCAGATGCACCCCAGGGATCCGAGAGATTCACAACCTCTTCTTCAGGTTTTTCACCTTCAATTACCTCATCAACAACATCATCAGTCACCACCACCTCCTCAGATTCAACTTCTTCAACCATATCCATGAAACAAAAAATTTCTGGTTCATTTTCAGCTTTGGCAACTAGTGCAAAATTTCCATCTGTTAACTCATCTGGTAGACTGCTCCAATCAACAAAGCCTTGTGTGAAGAAACTCTGTTGACTGGTCTCTACAGGAGCAGAGGATGAAGCAGCAGTCATTGGCACAGGTGCCTGAGCAACAGGTGTTTGCACATAGTGGATCTGAGGAACAGTGGTTTGGACAAACGGGACAGGAACAGTGTTTGAGGACTGTGCAAAATGAGCAGTGTTTTGCACATTTAGTCTAGGGGTATTATAGGAATTTTGATAAGTGTTAGTCTGAAGTCTTTGATTTGGATAGGTGATTATAGGTGTACCATGTTGACTCCTACATTCCCTAGAAAAATGATCAAGTCTATGACATTTATAACACTTTATCTTTGATTTATCCAACCCAACCTTTGATCTGCCAGTTAACCCTGGAAACCTTCTCCCAGTTTTCTTGTAAAAATTGTTAGTTCTTACACAGAGAAGGGCCAATTGGTGCATAATGTCCATTTCTTCCAAATCATACGGGTTAAAATATTTAAGGTCATCATACTCAAAGGATATATTATCAGATGCCTGGATATCACCACCACTTGCTGTAAAAGCATAGTTTGGTGAATAAGAATCAGAGTTAAAACCTGAGTTAAAACCTGAAGTTATGTCAATGAAGTGATCATAACTCTGATCCTTAGTATTTCTAGGCACCTCATCATGACCCAAAAGTGCTGTATTACCAAATACATAGTCATCAGACACTTTTCCAGAGTCCCGGAGCTTCTTTTTCTGGTTAAGCTCTCTCTCATAGGTCAAGAGCTTAACATGAAGCTGGGTCAGTGATAGGTCCTTAAATCCAATTGAGTTTCTCATAACTATAGCACTAGTGTCCCATTTATCTGGTAATGATATTAAAAACCTATGGTTCAAAGTTGAATGAGGGTAAGTTAGACCAACCAGTTTTAGTTCACTAATGAGACAGTTAAACCTCTCAAATTGTTTAGTTAATGACTCTCCCTTAACATGACTGAATGTTTCATATTGTTGGTTAAGTATTTCACGATTGTTTTCAATAACCTCTTCAGTCCCACCAAATTGTTCTTTCAGTGCATGCCACAACTCCTTTGCACTGTTACAGTGTAACAGCCCAGCATATATATCATTGGGTAGAGCCATGGCCACAATACTGAAGGCTTTAGCATCTAAATCAATTTTCTGAAAATCCTGGTCGGAGTAGTTTTCAAGTTTCTTAGGCTCCTGAACCTTGGGATCTTGGGTAGTCGGCACCATCGGAACATGTGGTCCGAAGATAACCGACTTCCAACACCCAGTGTTCTGTTGAGCTAGAACATGGCTCATCCGATGTTGCCAGATATTGTATTCATATCTGACAAGCATCGGTGGCTTGTTGTTCGTGCCAGTGTTGTGTGGATCGTGATTGATTGAAGCCATTCTATGATTTTTCAAAAAACAAAGTCTGTTTATAACAGGTTGAATCGAATATAAAGTATTACTCTGCTTTCAATCCGACAAACAAACGATATCAATAATTGTGAGCTAATCTGTTTATATTAAATTGATTGATTAGATCGAATTTAATTGACCAAGCTCTGATACCAATTGTTAGGATCTGAGTTTGATTGTTTTGATTTGTTTAGAGTAAGATGAGAATTGAATGAAGTGAATATATATGGAAAGTGCAGCGGAATGATAAACTATAATCAAAACAAAAGGAATAAATGTTTTCTTAATCGAAAGCTTTCATTGAATTGAAAGATTACAATCAAATACAAGTACTCCCCCTCAGCCTGATCACACAGTGATTGTTTGTCTGAGAGAATGTTGTGTGTGTGACCAATAGAACAGTACAAGCACTGTTCTATTTATAGACAAATCTAAACCACTGGTGACCTATGCTGACGTCACCTAAGATAGTGACCTCTAACAGAATAACAACATAAAACATCTGCCCTATACAAACTACTGTTATATTACAAAACACTGTAAGGTAAACTACTGTTGAGGGAAAACTCTGATGGTCTTGTATCATCTGTTGGAGCCTAAGTGTTGTTGGCTCCAATAGACGTTTAGTCTTCAGTACTTGATCAGCAGTTGTTCTTCATCAGACCTTTGGTCAGCAGTTGTTCTCTATCAGTTGTTATCCATCAGTCCTTTGTATCATAGCAGTTGTTTGGGTGGAACAGTTGTTAGGGTCAACAGTCTTTTGGGAAGAGTATGTTGTAAAGACTGTTTATTTATGTGGATCAATTGTTAGTATATTTTGGCTTTTCAATCATCTGTTCTTCTTCAGGTCAGCAGACCCAACAATCATCTTCGGACTCAGATGGTTCAAAATCAACTTGTTCTTCTTCAGGTTCTTTATCCTCCTCTCCAGCTTACAATTGTGGAGCTTTCTCATATAACTCATCAATAAGCTTTTTCATACTCTTATTTTTCGTTCTCATCTTCTTGTTCTCAAGACTCATAGTAATAATTCTTCGTGTGTTTCTCTGTTCGTGTAATAGCAATGTCCGATTTTCTTTCTGAAGTTGTTTAATCTTCGCTTCCAATGCTTCTTGACTTTCTTGGGAAGACACAACAACCTCTAACATCTTCTTATCATTCTTTCTCATCTGTTCTATCTCCTGCTATTACTGGTTAATCACTTTCATCATATCAGCAAGCTTCTGATTAACTGCATCTATCACATCACTAGACACAGTAACCTAAGGTGTAGAAGCCTTAACAACAGGAGATTTCTTCTTCTTAAACTTATTCAACACACTTTCCAAAGTAGCTTCAAAATCTGCAGAAGGATTAACTGTTGTATCTGCAGCAGATTTCTTAGATTTCTTCACTACTAGGGATGTCACATGTGTAGCAGCTTTTGAACTACTAATCTCAGGAACTTTCTTTCCTGCAACAAGAATCTCAATCTCCCTGTCTCTTTTCTGTTTAGGATTAGATTTTTTAGCCATTGACTTGAACTTCGGCTTAAGAATCTTTTCACCAGCAACTGGAGATCTAACAAAATCTAAATTCTCCAGTCCAAGTTCACCTTCTTCAACAACTATCGAACTCTTTTGTCTCTGTTCTTTAATCGTGTTATTCAGACGTTTAATCTCACCAGCCTCAGTGGCCTTGGGCTCGGTGGATTTAACAGTTTCATTTCCGGAATCCCATTCTTCATTGTCTTGAGTCTCTTCAGAATCAGCAGACTCCTCATCAACCAACAATGTCTTGGTTTTACCAGACTTTTTCTTTCTAGCCATGGTTTTATGTCTCTTAGGTGCAGATGGTGTGGTTTCTTCAACAACTTTAGCTTTTCCTTTACCAGACTTAGCACCTTTGTTGATAACCTGTCTCTTCCTCTTAGCTTCAGGATCAACAGCATGTAATGGATTATCGGCATCAGACTCACTACCATCATTTCTAGCCTTCTCTTCACCTGGATCTTTATAATCAGGATTAATCAAGTGACCAAATAGATTCTTGTAAGGTGGTCTCTCATTTTCTGGAACACACTTATATGCTTTCATCCTGCTTAGCGTACTTAAATTCATATGATCCTGGACCAAAACTTGAGTAGGATCTTTCCTCAGAGTAGAATACTTTTTATCAAAGATCATCTACAAAAACCTCGGATACATGAGAAACTTGTCAACCTTCAACCCTTTCAGAACTTCAAGCATGTGATCAAATATCATCCTAGACACATTAAATGGTTTGTTCAAAATCAAAGCAACCATTATCGAACGTATACTGCTCCTCATCACATCATATCCACCACGAACTAGTCCGAAGACATGCAACATCACATGTGCAAGATACTTGAATTGTGGACACAACTTCGCTTTGTGTAATAAACCATCAGTGATAGGACCATTATATTTCATTCTGAGAAAACATTTCCTCTGATCAATCCATGACAGTTTCCTCGGACCAGTAGGAGAATCCTTCAAATCAAGTGCTTCCCTGATATCATTCTCTATAATCAACACTAACTCTTCTTGAATCTTACTTCTGATTGTTGTTTTGCACTCCCAGAAGTCTATAACTGCACTCTTCCAGAATTCAACTTGATGATCTCTGTAAATAGAAACTAGAATAGCAATCGTATATAGTACTCTGCAACGGCTGAGAAAATCTATGATTCCAGTAAAGGCTTCATGCTGTTTTACTTCACCAATGAATGCACAGCAGTTGTGATCTGCTTCAAAAATTAACTCCTTGGGTTTCTCTGGTTCTGCAGTCTGTTTCTTTGGGTTCTGTTGTTGTTCAGCCATTTTGAAATCTTCAAAAACAAAAATGTGAAAATTCGTCAAAATCAGATAAAATTTGAAATTTGGTCAAAAGGTCTTCCTTCGACCTCAACGTGGGTTCGAATGAAGAAAAACTGAGGTTCGAATGAAGAAAAACTGAGGTTCGAATGAAGAATGTTGGTTAGAATGTGAAAATGATTTGAAAAACTTTTTCATTCGACCAAAAACTCTACCTTCGACCTGTTTTAGCTACATTCGACCCTTAGAATTTTGGTCGAATGTACCTGTTCTTGATCAGAATTTTTTAAAATCAAATTCAATCCGTTAAAACATCAGATTTTTGTTCATGTATATTCTAACATGGCCGATTATCATAACCTAACCATCACTTCAATTATCAATCAGTTATCGTTGGTTTTCAATCAAAATCTAAGTTTAATAGGTTTTAAACAATCGATTAGACTGATTAAGTTGTTATTGGTCTAGATTTTGGTCTACTCTCCCCCTAAAACTGACGATAACTGAATTACAATGATCAATTGTATCAAAATAACACAGTTTCAAGTCCAAATTAGAGTCCAAGGGTTTCAGACACAAAAATGATGATGCTGATGTGATTATCCAATGAATACATGTAAATTTGGTGTTAAAATGATCAGAATAAGCTTAGGAACACAATGGTATAATCTAGAAATCAAGATGAAAATTTCCTCCCCAAATCAGAATTTTGAAAAAAAAAATTTAGAATAAGGGTTCGAAAGAGAAACTGGTATATATAGGAACCCACCTTCGACCTATATTGGGGTTCGAAGGAGAAGCTTTAGCTTCCTTCGACCCTACTAGAAGTCTCAAATAAAAAACTAAAGGGCTTGAATGAAAGATTTTCATATGAACACTCTCCTTCGACCTTTTTAAGAGGTTCGAATGTAGCTACATTTGTACCTTCGACCCATCGAAGGGGCGAATGAACAAATGGAAAAACTGAAATTTTTACCAAATCTCAAAATCGAATTCCGTTTAAACATTTTCAAACTTTTTCACTTTCAAACATTCATCATTTTGCATTTAAAAGTTACAAAACTCAAATGGTCTTTCAAACTTCAGAAAATCACCATCAATCACCATTGGTTATCAAAAACAAATCAGAAATGTAAAATCTTTTGGATTTTCTGAAATTTTTGTAAAAACACACCTAAAATGTATTTGAGTTTTTGACATTTTTGACAATAAAATGGAAAATGCATAAATGTAAACACAAAGCAGTAAAAGATTTGTGATTTCCGGTAAGAGGATCATATCAGTTTTTTGCGAAATCTGATCACACCGTTGATCTTTAGTGTTTATTATCATTAAAGACAATATGTGATCCGGCAATTGCTGATATTGTTATCCACATAAGCTTACATGCAGACTGTTATGCAATGCTTGATACGGCTATGTATTTATAAACTAAATTGTCTGTGGTTCCCACGCACACGACATACTCCCGTATCAAGGAAATTTTGCACAAAGACTCATTGTAACGCGTGATTATGCTTTTGTTATCTGTAATTTACAAGTTATTGAGGCACAGAGGTGTACAGGTCAGCAAGTCAATGCTACAAAGTAAGTTGTGTACTCTACCAGGTTGAGGGCTTATATCAATCACGATTTGCATCAATGATTAGATACGATGCATTCGATAATCTTTGATTATCATCATACATTGAAAGTTCCTCAATTCGGTAACTTTAGGTTTTGGCACTAAAGCTGTTTTATAAAGATACCTTGTCTGATCTAGGTCCGTAAAACCTTACGACAGAAGATCAGATAGGCTATCTATTGGATTAGTAATGCTCTTGATGTGTTGCTTGCTAGTGAACACTTATGTGTTTAGCAAGTTCAATCAGATTTGCACAGCGGAATAAGTAAGTAAAGTTACACTATTAACGGGAGTTATTACTCCCCCTTGATGTTTGAAAACTAAAGACAAGTTTAATGAGAATCTAAGTATTGAATGTGAATGACAATAAATACTCAAACAGATTCTCCGTAAATGAAATGGAAATAACAATAATAAGCTTTGAAGTATTTCAGTTTCAATTAAAATCAATGTCTAAAACAGAGGGATAAACCCATCTATTTATAGAATTACAAATACATGAACCTTGCCAAAAAGCAAGTCTGCAACAAGTTGCATTCTTGGAACCTGCACGAAAAGATAAAGTAATAATAAAAAAATAAACTACTGAAACATAAGGGCGGTGGAAAGATTCTATTACAAGTGCTGATGAAAGACAAACTACTGATGAGTAGTTTGTCTTCAGTAGTTCTCCAGTGAACTTGTCTGGTTTGACTTCAGAACTTCTGATCTATCTTCTTCAGTACTTATTGAATCCTTCTTCAGTACTTTAGTCTTCTTTCTTCAGTAGTTCTATACTTAGAATATTTTGCAGAAGAATGAATTAGAATAAGGTTTGCAAAAGTGGTTTCCTCAATCCTTTTTGTCCTAACAATCTCCCCCTGGATTGATGAAGCCAAAACCTTTTCTAATTCCTTATTATTGTTTTCTTCTGTCATTGACTATCTTCCATATTTCCTAGAACATGGAATTCTTCAATTGATTCAGCTGTTCATCAGTGAGAGATCCCTTTTGAGGTTCCAAATGTTGAATTGTAAGAAAGTCCTGAGTTGATAAATTCTTCAGGTCATTCATGGATTTGTATGCCTTGCTTGTAAGATCTCTTCTTGTCACCAATACGGAGTTGGAATCAGTAAAGGACCATCTGATGATCAGTACTTTAGATTTGTCAAAATCTGAAGTATAGGGAACCATGCTGGATCCCAAGGATGTTCCTGAGTGTTGGATGTTTTCTATTTCTGTGACTCTCAGGTGGGATTCACTCCTGTCTTCTTTTTGCACCACATCAGGTAATTTGAAAGTAGGTAAATGATGTTCAGTAACTACCTTTGTGTGCAGTTTGTCAGTGATAGTCTTCTGAATTTGGTAAGCAAATGTTGAAGGATCCCTAAATTGAGTTATCAGAGGTTTTTCTTCAATATCAAAGTCTCCTTGCACAACTGTGTTGCCTTCTAGCAACACCATCTTGAAATCAGTCTTTGTATTATCCTCTGGCTTTCTCTTGGTAGCTGGTCTTTGTTTGACACCAGAAGTTCTAACTACTGAAGTTGATACTTCAGAAGTTTTGAACTTCTCTGGATTTGCATCCTTCGCAGCCTTGTATTTCTTGTATGTGTCTAGTAGTTTGTCTTCTCTCCACTTTGACACTGAGGCTTTTGAACCATAGTCATTAGCTACCAGTTCTTCAATCATTTCTGCTCTCTTGGCTTTTATATCCTTTTCTGTTGCATTCTTGTCAGCAACAAGTTGAGCTCTTCTGGTTAGCTCACCCATTGAGAGCCCTTTGAGTGAATACGTTTTGTTTTGCTGTTCTTTGTTATGAAAGACATCAGTTGTTGTCTTTTGTCTTCTTCAGCAATTCTTTCTGTTTCAGCTTGCCTATTCAGCTCTGCTTCATAAGCTTGAAGTTTTTCATTTAAGCTCAAGTCTTCCCTTGCTTCCAAGTTGTTCCAGATCTCATCTTCCTTAGCCTTTCTTTGGGCTGCAATTAAACTCTTCTCTAGTAGTTCTTTGGACATTGAAATTGGAGAAGGGTTCAGCACAGTCATTGTTGTTGTTGTAGGCCTTGGAATAGGAGTTGGTTGTTGTTGTTTAGTTGGTTTGGAAGGCTCTTCAGCTGTTTGTATGTTGGAAGTGTTAACTGCTGAAGTGTTGACAGAAGTGTCAACTATTGAAGGATTGTCTTCAGTACTTTCAGAGTCTTCAACAGTTTCTTCATTATGGCCTTGGGAAGTTTCAGCTTTAACTTCAGTTCTAGAAACCTGCCTTTGTTGATCTTCTTTTTGTTTTTGGGCTTTTTCTAGCAATTGTTGTTGTTGTAGAGCCACTCTTGCCTTTATCCTAGCTTCCAGTGACTCCTTAGGTTCCTTAATCTTCTCCCCCTTTTTGGCTTCATCCACTTCTGGAAGCCTGCCAGGTTGAGAGATTCTACCAGTGAGTTTAGCAAGCTGTCTTGAGTTTTTGTCAATCTTGTTGGACAACTCACCAAGTTTCTTGTTAATCACCTCAAATTGAGTTTTGGTTGACAACTCTAAAGCAGTTGTGAAAGATTTGAGGTGATTGGCAATGAGGGTGTTCATCAACTAGTATAGGGGACCATCTGGGCTGCATATTTGGTTCAGATCTATGCTTGATGACCCAGAGAATTGGGTAGGCATTTTTAGTGAGGGGTGTGTTTTTGGGTAATCTTCATGTTGTACAGAAGATGCCACTTTAGGGGAATCAGGGATCAAGTGGACTTTAACCTGATCTAGTGTGACCAGCTCTTTGAGCTTAGAGACACCAGGTGCAGGACCTTCACTAGCAGCCGTCAATTCATGTTTGGTGGAGTGTGAATCATCATCCAAATCAATGGAATCATCTGAATCCCTGATTACATCCTCAATGAGGACAGTATCAGTTATATCATGAGTTGGGCCCAACCCAGTTGTCTCATGTACCTCTTGTTCTTGGTTCAGAGGATTTCCTACCTCAGGCATTAACCCTTCATCAGTAGTTGCCACAAATTAGGTCTTAGCAATGCTACTTCTGTCCTCAGATCCACCACTAGGTGGTAAATGAGTAGTAGCAGCCTCAAATGTACCTAACGTCTCTAAGTTTGGGCTTAGAAACCCTGGTGCATCCTCATCTCTTGGGTTAGGGCTATGGACATCATCATTCATGTCAAATTCTGAAGGTATGTCCCCTGTTTGATGTGGTTGTTGGGGACTGACATGTTCTAATGGGATGGTCTCTTTTAGCCCAGAGAGAAGTTTGGCAATTTCTATGTTTTCAGGTTCAGAAGTTTGTGGTAAAGGTTCAGCAGTTTGGGGTAAAGGTTCAGTAGTTTCAAAAGAAGAGTCAATTGGTATGGTTTTCTTAAATTTCTTTCTTTTGAAGAGAATTATGATTGGTGCTCTTGTGAGGGTTTGAGATGGATGAGACTAAGAGGATGTTTCAGTCACATCTTTATCAAGTGCAGATTGCACATTGGCAAGTTCAGGAATCTCAACCTCTTGAACTGCCTTTCTTTTAAGGCTGGTGGGTTTTGGTTTTTGTTGTTTTGGTTTCTTGCCCTTTTTGGGTGAGGGTTTGGAAGATGAGGGTTCCATGGGGACTGCTGTTTGTTCCCCTTGGTCATCTTCTGGCCAGGCAACCGGTTTATTGTGCCTAGAGTATGCTTGTGAGGTTAATGGGTTTAAAACAATTGTTTTACCCACAAGCACCTCTTATCCAAGTTCTTTTATTATGCATTGCATAATGAACCTTGGATACAACAAAAACTTCTTTTTAGAATTGAGGTGATGCAACACCAACTCATTAAAGAAAAGTGTTGATGCCCTGAATTTTGTTTCATTCACAATGGAATGAAAAATAGGTTGAAAAGTAGAGGGCATCTGAACATAAGATCCAGTTTTTGGACTCAAACACATGATGATGTAATGAAACAAAAGTTTGTACTTGGTTCAAAAAATTTCTTAAAAATAGTTGCATGTGAGAGAGTACCTTGGTAACCACACTCTGTCATGGTTAGATGAACTTCAGAGTTTGGAAATTGATATGGGGCATCCACATCATCTAGACCCAGTCTAATCCCCAAAGTTGCTGGTGTGATTGCCATTGTTCTCCCTTGGGTGGTTGAATTAAGGGAGATCACTTGATCATTCACTGTCACCGTCTCCGTGTTCGCCCAGAACTCATTTAGAGTTTCAGTATGGATTGGAGGATCAATGGTGAGGGCAGTGAAGTATTGGGATTTAACGACTAAATCAATGATTTCGTCGTATTGGGACCAGGCTTCATGTTTCTCAAAGTAGCCATGTGGTTTGTGTGTGTGTGTGGATCGAACAGTATTTTTGCAGGTTAAGGGTTTGAGAGTGTTTTTGAGAGAGAAGGAGGGAATTTTGCTTTTTGAAAGGCTAAGTGTTGGAAAAGGTGTTTATCAGAAGTTTGTAACCGCCCTAGGTCAAACTTCTAACGTGGGAAATGTCTGATTTGCCCTTAATGACAAAACTGTTGATGAAGAAAAACTATCATCAGTAGTTTCCATTTTCTATTCAGTAGTTTGTTAACAACTGATGAGAAAGTTTGATAAACACTTTATTCATAACTTCTGAAGATTATTTTATCAGAAGTTAATCATTTTTCAGAAAATATTCCCATACTGATGTTTTGTTTATCAGTAGTTTCTCTCTTTTTGTTTTTCAGAAGTTTTGGACTAAAAACAGATGTAAGTAAAAAATAAAATATGTGCAGAAAAGGAAAAGAAACACTTACAAATTTAGCATCCCAAGCATGGATACTAACTTCTGAAATGTTGATGTGTCAAGGGGTTTAGTGAATATGTCAGCTATTTGATTAGCTGTTGTCACATGCTTCACTTCAATCTTGCCTTTTTCATAGCAATCCCTTATGAAATGATACCTGATTTCAATATGTTTAGTTTTTGAGAACTGAACAGGATTTTGAATGATGCTAATGGCAGATTTGCTGTCTACAAGCAATGGTGTCTTGGTTTCTTTGATTCCATAATCAAGAAGTTGATATTGGAGCCATTGTATCTGTGATGTACAACTTGCAGCTACAATGTATTCAGCTTCAGCAGTTGAAGTTGCAACAGATGTTTGCTTCTTTGATTGCCAGGACACTAGACAGTTTCCCAAGAATTGACAACCACCAGATGTTTATTTCTTGACATTTTGCACCCTGCATAGTCACTATCTGAAAAAGCTGATAACTTGGTATTGCTAGAAGCAGGATACCAAATTCCAAGTGTAGGAGTTCCTTTCAGATATCTGAAGATTCTTTTGACTGCAATTAGGTGTGATTCCATAGGAGCTGATTGATATCTAGCACAGACACATGTTGAAAACATAACATCTGGTCTAGAAGCAGTTAGATATAAAAGGGAACCTATCATACATCTATACATGGTTTGATCAACCTGTTTTCCTTGATCATCTGGTTCAACTTGTGTGGTAGGTGTCATGGGAGTGGAACATGATTTACAGTCATGTAAAGAAAATTTGTTCAAAAATTCTTTAACATATTTAGATTGATGTATAAAAGTTCCATTTGTTTGTTGTTTAATCTGCAGTCCTAAAAAGTACTGCAGTTCTCCCATTGTACTCATCTCAAATTTTGATTGCATGAGTTTCTTAAATTCATCACACAATTTTGTGTTTGTTGAACCAAATATGATATCATCAACATAAATTTGAACATGTAAGACATGATTTCCAACATTTTTAATGAAAAGAGTTTTATCAATGGAGCCTCTTGTAAAGTTATTTTTGAGCAAAAAGTTGGAAAGTGTTTCATACCAGGCTCTTGGAGCCTGTTTTAGCCCATAAAGAGCTTTCTCAAGCTTGTACACCCACTCAGGATGAGAAGGTTCCTCAAACCCAAGTGGCTGACAAACATACACTTCCTCTTTGATCTTTCCATACAAAAATGCACTTTTAACGTCCATTTGAAAAACTTTTATTTTGTTGGAAATGGCATAGGCCAGAAATAACCTGATGGCTTCAAGTCTTGCAACTGGAGCAAAGGTTTCATCATAATCAATTCCTTCTTCTTGAGAGTAACCTTGTACCACCAGTCTTGCCTTGTTCTTAATAATCATACCAGCCTCATCTTGTTTGTTCCTGAAAACCCATCTTGTGCCAATTGGTAGCTTGTTTGGTGGTAAGGGACAGATTTCCCAAACCTGTTGCTTCTTGAATTGAAGTAACTCATATTGCATAGCTTCCACCAAATTGTTGTCTTTGAGGGCTTCTTGGTACTTCTTAGGTTCCAACTAAGAAATGAATGCTGAGAAGAAGCAAAAGTTGGAAAGCTGGTTTCTTGTGAGAACACCTGATGCAATATCACCCATGATTTGTTCAAATGGATGAACTTTGTGTTCAATCAGTTGTTGTAAACAACTGACAGGTGTAGGTGCTCTTGTACTTCATCAAACAAACCACTAAGATTTATAATGTTTGGTTCAGCTGTGTGAACATCTTCAGTAGTTGTAGGAGCTGAAGCAGATGTTTGAGTTTGTACATCAGCAGTTGTTGAATCAGAAGTTTGTGAAACTTCTGAAGGCTTGAAAGTTGACTTAATGACTGTTTTAGGAGTCCATGGTGTTGGATCCTCATCATCAAACCTCTGATCACCATAATAAGTAGGTTTAGATGAAGTGACAGTCTTTTCAGGTCCGAAATGGAAGCTGTCAAGGTCAAAGAGTTCAGCAGGATGTGCTGGAATAAGAATGTGCTTTGATTCATTGAACTTGACATTCAGTGTTTCTTCTACTATCTTGGTTCTTGAGTTAAAAACCTTGTAGGCTTTTCTAGTGGAAGAATAACCAAGAAAATAACCTGAATTAACTTTAGCAGCAAACTTTGAAATAGAGTCTTTAATGTTTAGAATGAAACATTGACATCCAAAAGCCCTGAAAAAGGAGATAAGGGGCTTTATGCCATGAAGAACTTCATAGGCAGTCTTGGAGTGTCTCTTGTTGACAAGGACTCTATTTTGAACATAACATGCAGTGTTAACTACTTCAGCCCAGAAATACAGTGGTAGGCCTGGATCAGCTAACATTGTTCTTGCTGCTTCAATTAATGTTCTGTTCTTCCTTTCTACCACACCATTTTGTTCAGGAGTTCTTGAAACACTGAATTGTCTAATAATCCATTTAGACAAACAGAATTCATCCAGAGTTTTGTTCCTGAACTGTGTCCCATTATCACTTCTAATGGCTTTGACAGATAGAGAATATTGTTTCTCTACTTGTAGAATGAAGAACTTGATGATTTCAGCTACCTCATCCTTGGAAAATAAGAAGAATACCCATGTGAATCTTGAATAGTCATCAATGATGACCAAGAAGTACTTCTTCTTACCAAGGCTCATGATTTTTACTGGACCAAATAAGTCCATATGGAGTAGTTGAAGACATGTAGTTGTTTTTTATTCTTCAATAGACTTATAGGAGGAATTATGCTACTTTCCCTTTAAACAGGATACACAGTGTTCTTGACACTGGTATACTTTCAAGGGTAGACCTCTGACCAAGCCCATTTTTGTGACTTTATTTATGGTTTTAAAGTTCACATGGCCAAGTCTCCTGTGCCAGAGATCAGTCACTGAAGTTGATGCCTTTGAGCAGAAACAGGTAGTGTTGTTCAGTACTTTGTCCTTTTCAATGTCCACTGCATAGACATTGCCACATCTTTTGGCTATCAACAAAGTATGATCTTCAATGATCTAATCTATCAACTTCTGGCCTTCTGGTGATATGATCTTGCATGATGTCTTTGTGAAAAAGGAAGAATATCCTTTATCACACATCTGTGACACACTCAGCAAGTTGTACTCAAGGTTTTCAACCAGATTCACCTTGTCAAACTGTATTTTGCCAGAAGAGACATTGTCATGTCCTAGCACATATCCCTTGGCATTGTTCCCAAAGGATACAGATCCTTCTCTTTGACTGATAAAGTTGTTTATCAGGTATCTGCATCCTGTCATGTGCATTGAGCCTCCACTATCAACATACCAAATGCTATTTAAGCCTCTGGAGACCCTCTGCACAAAGTAGCAAATTAGTTAGATTTGGGAACCCAAGCCAGTTTGGCTTTGGGTTTGCTCTTGAGAACATTAACAGTTTGTTCTTGACCAGGTTGAGGAATCCATGTCTTTTTGGCAATGGATTTTTCATTAAGAGCAATGGTGGTATCCTTTTGAGGACCACCATCAACCTTGGTAATCAGTAGTTGTACCATATACATGAGATCTTTAATCTCAGCAGTTTGTGAAACTGCCGATGATGTAGGTCTAACTACTAAAAGAGAATTTTGAGAAAAAGATTTTTGTTGAGATTTCATCTTTTTCTGAGAAATGGTGTTTGCTGGTTGTTGTTTCTTGGGAGAAAAAGTTTCTTCAAAATCATTTTTGATTTGTTTTCCCACAACTAGTTGTGAAATTTTCTTGTTATACTGAATTCCTTTTCTGTATCTACAAAATTCTGTCTTGTGGTTAAACAAACCACAGATTTCACATTCTTTTGCCTTTTCTTTTTCATTTGAAGGCAAATTTCTGAATGTTTTGATTTGTTTTAGGTCATTAGTAGTTTTCAGGTTCTCAACTCCTGATGTAGATGAAACTACTGATGGCTTAAAGTCAGATTTTATTAGTACTTCTGAAGAACTTTCTTTGTAAGTTTTTAGAAAATTTTCATGAAAAGATGTGCATTCTTTTTCTTCAGAAGTTTCATCTGAAACAATTTTTCTCCCATCTTCAGTAGTTTTGGGGGAAAAATATGTTGGTGTTTCAGTGTGATTGTACCCTATGCCAAACCTAACATTTGATGCACTTTGTTTGTTAAGCAGCAGTTGGTACCCTTTACAAGATTCTACCCATTTTTCACAAACAACCTTGGTGTCAGCAAGCTCTTTTCTGACATTTCCTAGGTCTTCTATCATGATTTTAAGTTGTGCTTGGGTTTCAATAGCATTGTTAGTCAATTTAGAATTTTCTTTTGCCTTTGCAGCAAGTTTTCTTTCTAAATCACATTTCATCTGAGTAAATTTTCTCTTAGAGTCATTTGCTTTGCCTTGTAAATGCACATTGGTCTCTCTTATGAGAGCAAAAGATTCTTTACATGAAGTTGAACAAAGTTTTGTTAAAGATTCTTTTGATACCTGAGACAGGGCAGATTTTGAGGTGCAGCCCTCAAATGCCACTAAGGCAAAATTCTTTCTGCCATTGTCAGGTTCTCCCTAATTGATGTCAAACATTTTGTTGTCTGCATCAGGATTGCACTCAGTAGTGTCAAAAGGAAGACTGCTCCAGTCAACATACCCTGAGGTGAACAAACTTTGTTGTGAGGGTTGCTGAGTCTGTGGAGGTTGTTAAGCAGCTGGAATGGAAGGGATTGATTGTTGGCTCTGCATCTGTTGAGCAGGCATCCGTACATATTGTACTTGTGGAACATATTGGATTTGTGGAGCTTGTGCCTGTACAAAATGTGCACTTCCCTGTGTTCCATTATTCCTATTATAACTAGGGTTAAACTGATTTCCAGACTGAGATTGGTTGTAGCTAGAGCTTCTACACTCTCTAGCAAAGTGTCCCAACTTCTGACACTTATGACATCTAAGTTTAGATTTGTCAAAACCAATTTTTGTAGAGCTGTTTAGTCCTGTAAATTTCCTTCCTGACCTTTTATAAAATTTGTTTGTTTTAATACTTAACATGGCCAGTTGATGTAAGATTTCCATTTCTTCTAAGTCATCATTGCTGAAATTTTTTAAATCATCCATGAAAAAACACATGTTATCAGCAGTTTGACTATATTCATCATTGTCACAACCTGGGAATGATCTTTTTGATGAGATCCCAACAGTTATGTCAATGTGGTCAAAAGATCCAAAACTATTTGAACAAGTAGGTGAATCTTGTCCCAATAGTGCTGTACTACCTGGTAGATAGTCATTAGCAATTTTACCAGAACTTTGCAATTTCTTCTTTTGATCGATTTCTCTTTCAAAAGTTAGGAATCTCCCATGTAATTTTGTAAGAGTGAGGGAGCTAAAGTTTGGTGAGGATTTGAGGACTATAGAATATGTTTCCCATTTTTCAGGTAAAGACCTTAAAAATCTATGAAGCATAGATACAGTTGTGTAGGTCTGACCTTTTAATTTTAGCTTAGATATTAATGAGGAGAATCTTTCAAATTGTTGAGTTAAAGTTTCCCCATTTATGTGAGCAAAAGTTTCATATTGTTGAGCCAGGATTTCTCTAGTGTTGGCAATCACCTCTTCAGTTCCTCCAAACTGTTCTTTTAGGCAGTCCCAAAGCTCTTTGACACTATCAAAATGTAATAGTCCAGAGTAGATTTCATTTGGGAGTGCCATTGCCAACATAGAGAAAGCTTTAGCATCAAGCTCAATTTTTAAGAAATCATCTTCTGTATAGTCCTTTGGGTCTTTTGGTATTTCTACTTTATTTTCAAGATTAATATTTACTAGTTTGTGAGGACCGTATATCACAGATTTCCAACAACCGGTGTTGCTCTATGATAAAGTATGTGCCATTCTCCTTTGCCAGATATTGTATTCATTTCTAACTAGCATAGCAAGTTTATTGGCAGAACCAGTATTATGTGGATCCATTTTAAAGAGTATTGATTTGTCAAATATCTCTTAAAGTGATGGATGTTGAAAAAAGTGAACTTTCAATCCTTTATTGAATATCAATAAGAGCCTGTGTCTGATTCTCAATGTGTTAGATTGATATGTGATCAGATAAACCAGTGCTCTGATACCAATTGTTGGATCAGTAATGCTCTTGATGTTTTGCTTGCTAGTGAACACTTATGTATTTAGGAAGTTCAATCAGATTTGCACAGCGGAATAAGTAAGTAAAGTTACACTATCAACAGGAGTTATTACTCCCCCCTTGATGTTTGAAAGCTAAAGACAAGTTTAATGAGAATCTAAGTATTGAATGTGAATGACAATAAATACTCAAACAGATTCTCATTAAATGAAATGGAAATAACAATAATAAGCTTTGAAGGATTTCAGTTTCAATTAAAATCAATGTCTAAAACAGAGGGATGAACCCATCTATTTATAGACTTACAAATACATGAACCTTGCCAAAAATCAAGTCTGCAACAAGTTGCATTCTTGGAACTTGCACAAAAAGATAAAGTAATAATAAACAAATAAACTACTGAAACATAAAGGCGGTGGAAAGATACAAGTGCTGATGAAAGAGAAACTACTGATGAGTAGTTTGTCTTCAGTAGTTCTTCAGTGAACTTGTCTGGTTTGACTTCAGAACTTCTGATCTATCTTCTTCAGCACTTGTTGAATCCTTCTTCAGTACTTTAGTCTTCTTTCTTCAGTATTTCTATACTTAGAATATTTTGCAGAAGAATGAATTACACTAAGGTTTGCAAAAGTGGTTTCCTCAATCCTTTTTGTCCTAACAATCTCCCCCTAGATAACTGATAACATAACAACCCAAAACTTCCGAATTTTGTACAAAAACCCTATCAAACGAAATTACGGTACTAAGACCATATGCCCATGAGGTGTTCATCCACATAACAATTCGTTTGATATGTATGTATCAGACATGTAGTATTAGGTCTACGAAGCCTACCAGCATATCACACAGATTGAACACATGCTTTATATAACATTTCAAATCTTTAGCATGTGTTAGATCCCCACTGATGTATTATCATTTCCTCTTTTAATCCTGGAAAATCATTTTGGGTTTTTCTGATTTTTAGGGCTTTTTGGTTTTTTAATGTTTTTGGTTTTTCTGAAAATCTAAAGACTCCCCCTAAAATATAAAACATATTTTTGGATTTTTGATTTTTCTGAAAAACAATAAAAACTAAAACTAAAAGTGATAAACCGAGATAACGATTAGTCTTGTTTTTCTTTTATGCCGTTAGCTTTTAATAAAAATTCAAATCGAGATCTATTAAAAGCCTTGGTAAAAAGATCAGCCCGTTGATAATCAGTGCGGATTTTGACCATGTCGATTAACCCTTTAGCATAACAATCACGGATAAAGTGTTACTTAATTCGGATATGGTTAGCCTTAGAGTGATTGTTCATGTCTTTCATGAGCGCGATAGCGGCTTCATTATCACAATAAATTGGGGTTTTAAGATATTGCAAACCGTAATCTCTCATCTGCTGTTGAATCCACAGAACCTGTGAACAACAACTAGAAGCTGCTACATATTCTGCTTCACAAGTAGATAGAGCGACTGCTATCTGCTTCTTACACTGCCAGGTCACGAGCCTGCTCCCAAAGAATTGGCATCCAATCGTTGTGGATTTACCGTCTTTGTCACAGCCACCGAAATCTGCATCACTAAAAGCAAAAAAGTCAAAATTATCATCATTAAGGTACCAAAGTCCTCTCGACGGACAACCCTTCAGATATCTAAGGATTCGTTTGATGGCTGTTAATTGACTCTATTTCGGATTCGATTGGAATCGTGCATAGAGACATGTTGCGAATATAATATTTGGACGAGATGCAGTAACGTACATCAACGATCCAACAATGGCTCGATAAGTGAACAGATCAATCAGCTCCCCCTTAGCGTCAACTCCAATCCCATGATTAGGTTGTATTGGGGTATCCATAGGCTTGGAATCTTCCATCTGGAATCGGCTCAAGACTTCAGATACGTATTTCGTCTTATGGATGAAAATGCCCGTTGGCAATTGGTCCACCTGTAAGCCTAGGAAAAACTGCATTTCTCCCATTGCACTTATCTCGAACTTCTCCTACATAACTCTTTCAAATTCTCTGCACAAAATTTCGTTAGTTGAACCAAAACTAATATCATCAACATATATCTGAACGAGAAGCAAGTCACCCTCTGTTCTTTTCGTGAACAAGGTACAGTCAACCAAACCTCGTTTGAATCCTTTAGAAAGTAAGTACGTGCTCAGCTCCTTATACCATTGGTGTGGAGCTTGGTGCAACCTGTAAAGTGCCTTGTTTAGAACGTAAACCTTATCCCGGTGGATAGGATCTTCAAAGCCTGGTGGTTGACCAACGTAAACCTCTTCCTTGACCACACCGTACAAAAACACGCTCTTAACATCCATTAGATACACCTTAAATTTCTTGTATGAGGCAAACGCTAGAAACATTAGAATAGCTTCTATACGTGCCACGGGTGCATAAACGTCGTTGTAGTCGATTCCCTCAGTTTGACTAAAACCTTGAACAACCAATCGAGCTTTATTTCGTACGACTACGCCTCGATCATCCTTTTTACACTTAAACACCCATTTTGTACCAATCTTCTTTCTTCCTGGAGGTAAATCTGTAAGTGTACAGACTCCCAGCTTCTGAAACTGCAACAATTCCTCTTGCATTGCTTCAACCCAAGCATCATCCAATAGAGCATCTTTGTATGTCTGCGGCTCCACCTGCGAAACATAACAAGCAAAGGACCAATCATTCTGACAACCAAATTTTTGAATTTTAGCATAAAGGGCTAGGGCTCCAATATTATCATTTGATGTTGCTCTTCGAAGTTGTCGTCTAGTCATGACACTGCTTCTGGGATCACCAATAACTTGAACTCCAATTTGAGTAGTTATATTCTCTGCTGTATCCAGATCATTACCCGCATTTGATGATGAAGCAACATCTGGATTTGGGTTCACTGGTGGTTCCTCCATTGCATGATCTAGAATAGCTTCACTGGTGACATCGTCATCATCTTCCGATTTTGATGAATTAAGAGTAGTCGAAGCTTCTTGGAACACTTCTTCTTCATTAGCAGGAACATTGGTATCATTAGAAGCTGTTGGAGGAGTTACGGTGATCGGACCCACCAACGGTGATGTCACTGCGTTTTCACACTCGTAAAAAAGTCTTAATATAGCCTCCTCAACCAAGTTATCTAGATTGAATGATTCAACGAAGTCTTTGTAATCAAACATCCAATCTGGACCACTTCCCTGTCTGTTCTGAGTATATCGTTTAACTTCAACATTAGCCCACTCCTCTACCTGACGAGTTCGTTTGTTGAATACCCGTTTGTGCGGGGTTGCATATCCAACAAAGAATCCCTCTTCAGCTTTTGGTGCAAACTTCTCAGACGGATTTAACATCGTACAAGGTGCTCCAAATGGTTCTAGATACTCCAAATTCGGCTTACGTCTATTCAACAGTTCATAAGAAGTTTTGCCAAACTTCTTCACTGTTAATATACGATTCAATGTATAACAAGTAAGGTAAATAGCTTCATTCCAGAAGATTACTGGAAGATTCGAATCCGCAAGCATTGTTCGTGCCGTCTCGATTAGAGTCCTGTTTTTCCTTCCAGCAACACCGTTCTGTTGTGGAGTGTATGGAGCACTATATTCATGATGAATTCCCTTGTTTTCACAAAGTGCATCCATTTGAGTATTCTTGAACTCCGTCCCGTTATCACTACAAATCCTTTTGATTTTTAATCCGTAAACATTCTCCAAACGGGTGAACAGAACCTTCAGATTATTAAACGTGTCGCTTTTGTGTTGCAAGCACATCACCCACGAAAATCTAGAGTAATCATCAGTAACCACACGACATTATAATTCTCCATCTTGACTTTTACGCTTGACAGGTCCGAATAGGTCCATATGCAAACGCTCAAGTGGCATATCTACAGAATTCACTTTCTTTGGTTTGTGGGATTGTTTGTGCTGTTTCCCCTTCTTGCAACTCACACATTTGTCATTGAGATGAAAATGTTTTACGTTAACCCATTCTACAATCCCATTGTTCATACAATGATTCATTTTTCTCAGGTGAATATGTCCCATCCTCCTGTGCCACATAATCGATTCTTTCTCTGTAGCCTTGGATAGAAAACATGTTACTTGGCCCTGGGTTGTCATCGCCTTGCCCATATCAAGAATATACAGATTGTTTACTCTTGGTGCCCTCAACATAATCCACTCTTTTGGAATGCCGAAGCCGAGTTACAGAATATAGCAAGATTTATCATCAATGTGTACAGAAAACTGCTTGTCACAAATATGACTGACACCTAACAGATCATAGTCGATTTGCTTCACATAAGATATTCTTTCAAAGCTTACTATCCCATTGCTCACACTCCCTTCCATCGTAATATAACCTCCTTTATTACCCGCAAACGCTACATATCCTCCATTCACATTCTTGATGTCGAATAAAAGCGCTAAGTCTCCGGTCATGTGCCCAGAAGCTCCACTATCAACAATCCAAAGACTGCTAACAGGGCCAGCTGGAGCTCCCTACACCAAATAAAGAAGTGATTAGATATTTTGGGGGACCCAAGCCTGCTTGGTCTTGGGTCTTTGAACGTTAACCTTCAAAGAATCATTATCAACAACTTTAGGTTTAGAATCTTTCTTTTTCTGATCGCTCAAACCTTTCCCTTATTTAACTTTCACATTCTCAGTTGAGGTGGAAGCACCTGGAGAACCCACCGGTGACCAAAGTTGTTCAGAACGCTTCAGAATCCTAATCTGAGACTATTGGGTCACATCAGGTTTCTTAGTGTCGTTCTCAAACGAAACTTTCTTGGTTACCTTCTCTGATTTAACAGATTTAGGTCCAACTTGTGACTTAACAGCAGGTTTAGGAACAACCTTTTGCCTGTCATTAGTTGAGTTCACCACTGGTTTCTTTACGTGTTTTTCCATGGCAACCTTGTTTCGATGATCATAGACAGCCTGACGACTTTCCCTCTTTTGAAAATATCGGCTTTGATTGTAAAAAGGTGGTCTTTGAGGGATAAAGTGTCGTTGTGGATATCTATGATTATCAACTGGACTTTGATATGGTTGCCTATGCTCAACTTCGTGCCTTTTGTGTCGCACATACGGACAGTGAGCAAGTAAATGCCCTCTCTCTCTCTCCGCATTTGTAACACGCACGGTACTCTTCAAATACATTCATAGCTCCAGGCTTAGCATATGTGGTGATCAGAAACTGATCATCAACACATCTACGTCTCAAACTCATTGGAGCCTGGTCCATTGAGTAAGCCGGCTCTAGAAATGCATTCGCCTTTTCTTTAGGCTTGATGAATTCAGTGACATGAACCTTGGGTTCTATGGGAGTATCATAATGCAATTTCTTCAAAATTTATGGAGGAAAGTCATTGGTCCTTTCGTGCTTAGAAAACCAAATTGTACTTTCCTGCCAGATTTTGTCAATCTTTGAATAATTTGCAAACTTTATCGGATACTCCTCGTCAGAATTAATCTTATCGGATCCTTCCATCCGATAGAACACTTTGATGGGTTTGTCAACTGAATCATCTTTCTCAATCTTTTTCACATTGTTAGTAACTGATTGATTCTTTCGATATGCATTAGCCTAAGGATGAGAAAACTGGGAAGGTGAAACTAGTTCATTTGTGATAATGTGATTTTCCAAAGGAATATCACCACCTTCTTTTAGTTTCTCATCTTCAGTGTCTGAATCATCAGTCACTGGAACCATTCCTTCATCATTCAGTCTGAGAATCAGTCTCACATCCAAATGTGGATCTCCAATACTTGAAGTATTAGATTCATTGTCTGATGTGGAGTCCGATTTAACTGAACTCTTCGGTGTTACTGTGTTGAAGTTATGGTTCTCAAACAACACTGGAGAAGGAACAGATTTGTAGTTTGCACTACCGGACTGTGATGGTTCCTGAAACCTTCTCTTCAGTAAGCTCTTCAACCTTCTCAGCAACAGGAATCTGAGAATCTTCGACTATCTCCTCAATCACCACCTCAGACACCTTTTCAGACTCCAAAACTTCTTCAACTATCACCGGCTCCTCAATATCCACCTTATTAGCATAACAAGCTACATTCCCAGTAGTAATCTCCTCAAATCCCAATTGCATCCCTGTCCAGTCATAACCTTCATCCTTTTGTATCACCAAAGCCTGATTTTGGGTTTCAGTTTGTGTTTGGCTATTTGGTGTGGAAATAGGAATAATGGTTCTGGTTGGGTTGTTTGGAATTTGAGTTTGATTGGGTGTAGTTGTTTTTCTAGGAGTGGTGTTTTGTGAGGTGTTTTGTCGGTTTTGGAAATTGTTATGTTGTGGACAGGTGTTGTTGTTTTGACTCTGGTAGGTTACCTGATTCTGTGATTGGCGGTTTTGATAATTCGAGTTAAAAGGGTTCCTTTTACCTTGCTGCATCGGTTGTGTGCATTCTCTCTCGCAATGACCTCTACCACCACAATTGAAACATGTGACTTTGGTTTTGTTGAAGCCGTAAGTGGTATTCGGTGAGGTTGCCAAATCTATTCTACCTTTTTTCTCAATAAACTCTGTCGCCCTTCTCATCACACTGGCGAACGCCCATTGAATGTCAATCAATTCCATTTCCTCCTTATCAATTTAGGCATAATCTTCATTAGTCAGATTATTATTCCTAATCTGACTCGCCACCAGTCCATTATAAGATGCAACCATTGCAGAAACCAAAGCAATGTGTTGTTGAGCAACTTCAAATGTGACATTATTCATGTTAGAAGTTTCTAACACGACTGGACTTTGGCTTGAAGAAGCTTGTGATGTGTTAGGAACATAAGGTTGTTCTTCAGGTGTGTTGGATGAATAACATGCGGTAGACATTTGAGGTTGTGGTGAAATGTAAGAATTTGTGGTGTAGTTTGGTGGATAAGTTGGTGTTTGGGCAAGATAGTTAATTGGTTGTCTTGGAGGTTAAATAACACTTGAAACACAAGCTATATGTGGCGCAACATTACGTGCCACACTTGAACCGGACACAGAAGTGGATGAAGAAGCATGATACAGTTCCGGATTTTGTGGAATCTGTGATCGTCTAGCTTTCCTCTTCTCCTCTAACTCTTTGTTCTCCAACTTCTGAATAAGCTCGTTGATAGTCCAGTATTGGTAAGCATCCTTCTCTTTCAATACCTGATAACATAACAACCCAAAACTTCCGAATTTTGTACAAAAACCCTATCAAACGAAATTACGGTACTAAGACCATATGCCCATGAGGTGTTCATCCACATAACAATTCGTTTGATATGTATGTATCAGACATGTAGTATTAGGTCTACGAAGCCTACCAGCATATCACACAGATTGAACACATGCTTTATATAACATTTCAAATCTTTAGCATGTGTCAGATCCCCACTGATGTATTATCATTTCCTCTTTTAATCCTGGAAAATCATTTTGGGTTTTTCTGATTTTTAGGGCTTTTTGGTTTTTCAATGTTTTTGGTTTTTCTGAAAATCTAAAGACTCCCCCTAAAATATAAAACATATTTTTGGATTTTTGATTTTTCTGAAAAACAATAAAAACTAAAACTAAAAGTGATAAACCGAGATAACGATTAGTCTTGTTTTTCTTTTATGCCGTTAGCTTTTAATAAAAATTCAAATCGAGATCTATTAAAAGCCTGGTAAAAAGATCAGCCCATTGATAATCAGTGCGGATTTTGACCATGTCGATTAACCCTTTAGCATAACAATCACGGATAAAGTGTTACTTAATTCGGATATGGTTAGCCGTAGAGTGATTGTTCATGTCTTTCATGAGCGCGATAGCGGCTTCATTATCACAATAAATTGGGGTTTTAAGATATTGCAAACCGTAATCTCTCATCTGCTGTTGAATCCACAGAACCTGTGAACAGCGACTAGAAGCTGCTACATATTCTGCTTCACAAGTAGATAGAGCGACCGCTATCTGCTTCTTACACTGCCAGGTCACGAGCCTGCTCCCAAAGAATTGGCATCCAATCGTTGTGGATTTACCGTCTTTGTCACAGCCACCGAAATCTGCATCACTAAAAGCAACAAAGTCAAAATTATCATCATTAGGGTACCAAAGTCCTCTCAACGGACAACCCTTCAGATATCTAAGGATTCGTTTGATGGCTGTTAATTGACTCTATTTCGGATTCGATTGGAATCGTGCATAGAGACATGTTGCGAATATAATATTTGGACGAGATGCAGTAACGTACATCAACGATCCAACAATGGCTCGATAAGTGAACAGATCAATCAGCTCCCCCTTAGCGTCAACTCCAATCCCATGATTAGGTTGTATTGGGGTATCCATAGGCTTGGAATCTTCCATCTGGAATCGGCTCAAGACTTCAGATACGTATTTCGTCTTATGGATGAAAATGCCCGTTGGCAATTGGTCCACCTGTAAGCCTAGGAAAAACTGCATTTCTCCCATTGCACTCATCTCGAACTTCTCCTACATAACTCTTTCAAATTCTCTGCACAAAATTTCGTTAGTTGAACCAAAACTAATATCATCAACATATATCTGAACGAGAAGCATGTCACCCTCTGTTCTTTTCGTGAACAAGGTACAGTCAACCAAACCTCGTTTGAATCCTTTAGAAAGTAGGTACGTGCTCAGCTCCTTATACCATTGGTGTGGAGCTTGGTGCAACCTGTAAAGTGCCTTGTTTAGAACGTAAACCTTATCCCGGTGGATAGGATCTTCAAAGCCTGGTGGTTGACCAACGTAAACCTCTTCCTTGACCACACCGTACAAAAACACGCTCTTAACATCCATTAGATACACCTTAAATTTCTTGTATGAGGCAAACGCTAGAAACATTCGAATAGCTTCTATACGTGCCACGGGTGCATAAACGTCGTTGTAGTCGATTCCCTCAGTTTGACTAAAACCTTGAACAACCAATCGAGCTTTATTTCGTACGATTACGCCTCGATCATCCTTTTTACACTTAAACACCCATTTTGTACCAATCTTCTTTCTTCCAGGAGGTAAATCTGTAAGTGTACAGACTCCCAGCTTCTGAAACTGCAACAATTCCTCTTGCATTGCTTCAACCCAAGCATCATCCAATAGAGCATCTTTGTATGTCTGCGGCTCCACCTGCGAAACATAACAAGCAAAGGACCAATCATTCTGACAACCAAATTTTTGAATTTTAGCATAAAGGGCTAGGGCTCCAATATTATCATTTGATGTTGCTCTTCGAAGTTGTCGTCTAGTCATGACACTGCTTCTGGGATCACCAATAACTTGAACTCCAATTTGAGTAGTTATATTCTCTGCTGTATCCAGATCATTACCCGCATTTGATGATGAAGCAACATCTGGATTTGGGTTCACTGGTGGTTCCTCCATTGCATGATCTAGAATAGCTTCACTGGTGACATCGTCATCATCTTCCGATTTTGATGAATTAAGAGTAGTCGAAGCTTCTTGGAACACTTCTTCTTCATTAGCAGGAACATTGGTATCATTAGAAGCTGTTGGAGGAGTTACGGTGATCGGACCCACCAACGGTGATGTCACTGCGTTTTCACACTCGTAAAAAAGTCTTAATATAGCCTCCTCAACCAAGTTATCTAGATTGAATGATTCAACGAAGTCTTTGTAATCAAACATCCAATCTGGACCACTTCCCTGTCTGTTCTGAGTATATCGTTTAACTTCAACATTAGCCCACTCCTCTACCTGACGAGTTCGTTTGTTGAATACCCGTTTGTGCGGGGTTGCATATCCAACAAAGAATCCCTCTTCAGCTTTTGGTGCAAACTTCTCAGACGGATTTAACATCGTACAAGGTGCTCCAAATGGTTCTAGATACTCCAAATTCGGCTTACGTCTATTCAACAGTTCATAAGAAGTTTTGCCAAACTTCTTCACTGTTAATATACGATTCAATGTATAACAAGTAAGGTAAATAGCTTCATTCCAGAAGATTACTGGAAGATTCGAATCCGCAAGCATTGTTCGTGCCGTCTCGATTAGAGTCCTGTTTTTCCTTCCAGCAACACCGTTCTGTTGTGGAGTGTATGGAGCACTATATTCATGATGAATTCCCTTGTTTTCACAAAGTGCATCCATTTGAGTATTCTTGAACTCCGTCCCGTTATCACTACAAATCCTTTTGATTTTTAATCCGTAAACATTCTCCAAACGGGTGAACAGAACCTTCAGATTATTAAACGTGTCGCTTTTGTGTTGCAAGCACATCACCCACGAAAATCTAGAGTAATCATCAGTAACCACACGACATTATAATTCTCCATCTTGACTTTTACGCTTGACAGGTCCGAATAGGTCCATATGCAAACGCTCAAGTGGCATATCTACAGAATTCACTTTCTTTGGTTTGTGGGATTGTTTGTGCTGTTTCCCCTTCTTGCAACTCACACATTTGTCATTGAGATGAAAATGTTTTACGTTAACCCATTCTACAATCCCATTGTTCATACAATGATTCATTTTTCTCAGGTGAATATGTCCCATCCTCCTGTGCCACATAATCGATTCTTTCTCTGTAGCCTTGGATAGAAAACATGTTACTTGGCCCTGGGTTGTCATCGCCTTGCCCATATCAAGAATATACAGATTGTTTACTCTTGGTGCCCTCAACATAATCCACTCTTTTGGAATGCCGAAGCCGAGTTACAGAATATAGCAAGATTTATCATCAATGTGTACAGAAAACTGCTTGTCACAAATATGACTAACACCTAACAGATCATAGTCGATTTGCTTCACATAAGATATTCTTTCAAAGCTTACTATCCCATTGCTCACACTCCCTTCCATCGTAATATAACCTCCTTTATTACCCGCAAACGCTACATATCCTCCATTCACATTCTTGATGTCGAATAAAAGCGCTAAGTCTCCGGTCATGTGCCCAGAAGCTCCACTATCAACAATCCAAAGACTGCTAACAGGGCCAGCTGGAGCTCCCTACACCAAATAAAGAAGTGATTAGATATTTTGGGGGACCCAATCCTGCTTGGTCTTGGGTCTTTGAACGTTAACCTTCAAAGAATCATTATCAACAACTTTAGGTTTAGAATCTTTCTTTTTCTGATC
Organism: Ambrosia x helenae; assembly: GCA_030844895.1. Classification (NCBI taxonomy): domain Eukaryota; kingdom Viridiplantae; phylum Streptophyta; class Magnoliopsida; order Asterales; family Asteraceae; genus Ambrosia; species Ambrosia x helenae. Next base: position 71,152,080 of record CM061234.1, read on the forward strand.
GCTCAAACCTTTCTCTTATTTAACTTTCACATTCTCAGTTGAGGTGGAAGCACCTGGAGAACCCACCGGTGACCAAAGTTGTTCAGAACGCTTCAGAATCCTAATCTGAGACTATTGGGTCACATCAGGTTTCTTAGTGTCGTTCTCAAACGAAACATTCTTGGTTACCTTCTCTGATTTAACAGATTTAGGTCCAACTTGTGACTTAACAGCAGGTTTAGGAACAACCTTTTGCCTGTCATTAGTTGAGTTCACCACTGGTTTCTTTACGTGTTTTTCCATGGCAACCTTGTTTCGATGATCATAGACAGCCTGACGACTTTCCCTCTTTTGAAAATATCGGCTTTAATTGTAAAAAGGTGGTCTTTGAGGGATAAAGTGTCGTTGTGGATATCTATGATTATCAACTGGACTTTGATATGGTTGCCTATGCTCAACTTCGTGCCTTTTGTGCCGCACATACGGACAGTGAGCAAGTAAATGCCCTCTCTCTCTCTCTCTCCGCATTTGTAACACGCACGGTACTCTTCAAATACATTCATAGCTCCAGGCTTAGCATATGTGGTGATCGGAAACTGATCATCAACACATCTACGTCTCAAACTCATTGGAGCCTGGTCCATTGAGTAAGCCGGCTCTAGAAATGCATTCGCCTTTTCTTTAGGCTTGATGAATTCAGTGACATGAACCTTGGGTTCTATGGGAGTATCATAATGCAATTTCTCGATTAGAGTCCTGTTTTTCCTTCCAGCAACACCGTTCTGTTGTGGAGTGTATGGAGCACTATATTCATGATGAATTCCCTTGTTTTCACAAAGTGCATCCATTTGAGTATTCTTGAACTCCGTCCCGTTATCACTACAAATCCTTTTGATTTTTAATCCGTAAACATTCTCCAAACGGGTGAACAGAACCTTCAGATTATTAAACGTGTCGCTTTTGTGTTGCAAGCACATCACCCACGAAAATCTAGAGTAATCATCAGTAATGTTAGGATCTGAGTTTGTTTGTTTTGATTGTTTAACTAAATGATGGTAATGATGAAATGAAAATAGAATGAAAGTGCAGCGGAATAATAAACTGTAAATCAAAACAAGAGAGTAAATGTTTTTAGATCGAATGCTTTCATTAATTGGAAGATTACAATCGTACAAGTTACTCCCCCTCAGCCTGATCACACAGTGTTTGTCAGAGAGAATGTTTTGTGTGTGATACAATAGAACAGTACAAGCACTGTTCTATTTATAGACTGACTCAAACCACTGATGACCTAGGCTGACGTCACCTAAGACAGTGACCTCTAACAGAATAACAAACTTAAACATCTGCTATACAAACTACTGTTACATTGAAAGCACTGATATTAAACAGCTGTTGAAGATAAACTCTGATGGGTCTTGTATCCACTGCTGGAGCCTAAGTGCTGTTGGTTCCAGCAGTGCTTTGGTCTTCAGTACTTGTATCAGCAGTTGCTCTTCATCAGACCTTTGGTCAGCAGTTGTTCTTCATCAGTTGTTTCCTCAGCAGTTCTTTATATCAGCAGTTGTTGAGCAGTTGTTTGGATAGAACAGTAGTTAGGGTCAGCAGTCTTTTGGGAGAAGCAAGTTGTAAAGACTGTTTATTTAAGGATCAAATAGATAGCATATTTTGGCTTTCTAATCATCTGTTCTTCTCCAGGTCAGCAGACCCAACAATCTCCCCCTAGAACAGATGATGCCAAAACTCAGCTTTATTTATTGATCTTTATTCCTCATCAGACTTTCTCTGATTTGACCTTTGAATTGTAGTTCAAAGTTCAGAGCAAATAAGTCTTCTTCATCTCTTTCTAGATCCAGATTTCGCAATGCTTGGTGATCTTCTGCACATAGGCTGTAAGCATCATCCATGCTGATCTTTTGAACCTTTCCATCTGACCTGAGCAATGTCAATTCGTGGTTGTCTTTGTTGACCTTCCACTTTAGAATTTTTGAGTCAGTGGATTTGCTGAGATGAACCTTTATTCTTGATGAGTTGGATGAAGGTGGTCTTCCAATGAGTTCTCTGAGTTTCTCTGTTGTAGGATCAGAGAAATAATGTATTTGATTGAAGAGCCCTTCCTTGATAAATGTATCAGCATACTTTCTTTGATCTTCCTCTGACATCTCCTTCTGCTTTTTGAACTGTCTACTTGCAGCAGCTGTGAGATCAGAGGTTTCAAGTAAGCTGTCCAGATTAAAAGTCTGTTGGGGTCTCTTCATCATTGGCTCATCAGTGTAAATTGGTTTTCTTGGAAGGCTGGGATCCTTCTTTCTATTTTCTTCCAGACTTTTGTAGGTTTCAACCAACCTTAACTCTGACCATCTGGAAACAGACCTCATCTCCCCATAGTTGGCAGCTACAATCTCCTGCCTCATCCTTTTGAACTTCAAGGCTCTGACTGGGTCTCTGCCTTTGCCAAAATTAGGAGTGGAGACTTTAGCTTTGGGGTCTTTGGCCATTTCTTCAATTCTGATCAGTTCTTCTCTCAAAGCATGAGTAGTCCAGCCATTGAACTGCTTTTTGTTTGCTTTGTAAGGCTTGGTTGCCATTATCTGTTCAAGAAGGGATTCCCTTACCTCCTTTTCCAAATCTACACTGAGAGGCATGGTGGACATGGAATTGCTCAGGGTCTTAGCAAAGTCTTCAATCCTTCTGAGTTTGCTAAGCTCTGCTGAATGGATGCCCTGAGCAGTCCTGTCATCCTTCCCTTTGCATTTCTCCCTGATGATGGCATCCACCTGTTCACCCTTGTATTTTAGATAGGTATCAATGTTGAGAGGAACAGGGAAGTTTGGGAGAGATGGGAAGGATCTTTCAGATGGTTGTTCAGTATTGTAGAAGGATTGTAATTCCCCCTTGAGTAGATCAAGTTCAAGGGGATACTGAACAACCAATGGTGTAATGGTTGGTGGTGGTCTATGGGTTTTGAATTTGGATGTATGTGGTGAGAATGATGTGAGTGGAATGGCTGTGATGGGAGGAGTGGATTGGGCAGTTGAAATGGTGGTTGGTGATGTGTGTATGTTTTCATCATGCACAACAAAGGTTGATTTTCTCTTCCTTGTGTACATGATTTTTGGTGAAGGTGATTTGGTAGCAGTGGTTGGATTAACATCTGTTGGCCTTTTAGAAGAACCAGCAGATGTTGGGGTTTTGGCTGGTGATGTAGGTTTGGTGGTTGTTTGTTCAGGTGTGTGTGTTGGTATAGTAGTTTCAGTGTTTTGGTTAGTTTCAGTGTTTTGGGTGGCAGTGGTTTCAGTAGCAGTGGTTTTATCAACAGAGGTTTTCAACTTAGATGGTGGTTTTCTAACATGCTTGGCAGGTCTTTTCATCCTTTTAGAGGATCCCACATCTTCAGTTTCCCTTTGTTGTTTCTTTTTGAGTTCAACTAATGACTCTGCTTTTACTTCCAAAGTGTCAGCTCTTTTCTGTTTCTCTTGAGCAGCCTTTTCAGCTTCTAAGTTTGCAGAGTCATCTACTGCTTTATTCTTCTCAGTGGTTTGTTGTGGTGGTGCTGTTGGTGTTGCTTGTTGTTGTTGTTGTGGAGCTGATTTGGTAGACTCTGGTTTCTTGGCAGACTTGGCTTGACCTTTTTGAGAAGGAGGACAACCAAAAGGATCTAGTTTTGGTATCCTATCTCTGCCACTCTCCCCCTTTTTGGCATCATCAGCCGTGAAAGCATCATCATTTTCATCCCTGAGGATGGTGGTAGGGGCAGAGCCAGTAGTCTTCAGCAGGTGATCCTTGATGGCTTTGATATCAGCATGGGTATCTTTGTACCTTGCATCTACCATATTCCTGATCTCAGCCATGTAGGTTTCATGTGTCTGATCAGCCAATTTTCTGTGAGCTATGATGATGGGGGAAACTGATTTCCATAACTCATTGGCTATATCAGCTGTGGATGGTTGACTCTTGGAGAGATCTGCAATTGAACTCAGTAGAAGCTTGACATCAGATTTGATGTCAACAACAGAGGTTTCAATAACAGAAACTCTGTCCGTCAATTCTTGGTATTTTGACCCATCTCCTAAATTAATAGGATCATCTGAGTCCCTACCAGTGGTAGTTCTACCTGATTCAGGCCTAATAGGTGAATCAGATGCCCCTTTGTCTTGGTACTGGGGACTTCCAACTGTTTTTGGAGACACTATAGTGGCTTCAACAGTTGTTGCCTTCAAGGGAGTCTTAGCTATGTAATCACTGTCCTGATGTGAGACAGTGGTCTCTACATCAGTAGTGGCTGCTCCACTTGAAAACTCACCTAGAGTTTCATTGAACCCAGGTGGTGTAACCTCCTCTTCTGTTTGTGGGATAGCAGATTGAATATTCTCAGGGCCAGTCACTTGTTGGAGTATACTCTCAGTGACAGGTGGAAGAGAGGAACTGGGATCTTCCTGAGATTTTTCAATTGCTTCAAACAGAGGTTGCATTGTTTGTGGGACATGTGATGGTGAGAGTGGTGGAGTAAGAAGAGAATTAGCCCTGGGAGAGGGGCTTGTGAACATATGGTCAAGTGACTCAAATGCATCATGATGTGTGTCCCCTTGGCTTACAGCATGATCCTTTTGAGAGGATTCATGAGGAGTTTGGTCAGGTGGAGGTATGTCCAACTGTTGTGAGGAAGTAACAACAGTGGTTTCAGGTTGCTTTTGTTGTGCAACAGAGGTTTCTTCTGGTACCTCAACATCCAGAAGCCTCATTTGTGGTTGAGTGGTGGTTTTTGTGGATGGATGTTTCCTTTTGGAAGTGGCTGGTGTGGGTTTCACAGCACTGGATGTAGTGCCATGATCACCAGGAGCAGTGGGCTCAACAACAGAGGTTTTGACAACAGTTGTTGCCTTTGTCCTCTTTGTTTGTGTTTTAGAAACTTTTGACACTTTAGACACTTTTTCTTGGGTGCTTCCACCCAGCATTCTTGTGAAAGTTTCATCAGTTAAGCTTTTCATTTGCATAGCAGCACCCTTTTTGAAAACTTTTTCTGGTAATAATTTTTGTAAGATTACACTAAGAATTCTTGGGTAAATAAGAAAAGCATTGTTTGACCCAGACTTGACTGCTTTCACATTTGATACCAAGTCCATGAACAATCCCTGGGAAAGATTGAAGTCAGAGTTTGACAACATAGCATAACCCAGATATTGCATCCTCAATGGAATTTCATTAAAGGATGTGGACTTAGCAGAGACACAAAGAATTTCATGACTGGAGGGAAAAACTTTTTGAAAAGAGTTGATCCAGTCATCTGACCATCATACCCTCTTTCTTGGAACTCGGTGTGAAGCTCTGTTTTAGTAAAGGAATCCTTACCTGCCAGGTCATTTAGTGTGAAGGTTGTGGATATGATATCAGGGGTAATGACGATACTGGTTTCTCCAATTTTGGAAATAATGGAGGTAGGCTTTTTGTCTTGTAGTAAAAACTCAGCATGCAACCAAAATTCTTGGAGTGTATCCAGATAAATGGGGGCGTTGACGGTTAGGATGGGTAAGTATTTGGAGTTAAGGAAAATGTCGATGGTGGAATGAAATGGAGTGTTGTCATCTGTTTTAATCAGATAGGGGAGACAATTGTGTGTAGCTTTGGCTTGAAGATCCATTGTAATGGATTTCGAAGGTGAAAATGATTGAAGATTGATGAAGGGTTTGAGAGTGAAGAGGGCGGTTTACAGTATTTTGAATACAATGAGACAGTGTAACATCTGTTGTGGTAAAACAGGGTTTTTATAAGCTCAATGAAACCGCTGATGTGGCCAAACCTCTGCTTATATGAGCAGACGTGGCAATCATCTGATGGATGTAACATCTGGTGGAGAACAGCTGTTTTGGTAAACAACTGATACAAACAGCTGATGGATCCAACCGTTGGGTTTTTTTTTTTTTTTTAATTTTAATATAGTATATATATATATAGGCGGACAGTTGTTTTATCTGAACAGATGTTCTGAAACAGATTTTTCAACTAACAGTTGTTTTATCTGATCAGATGTTTTGAAACAGACTTTTCAACCAACAGTGGATATGAATGAAACAGTGGTTGTTTTATCTGGTCAGATGTTATAAACAGATTTTTCAACCAAGCAGCTATTAAAAAAATTGAATTTCTGAACCATTTTATTATATTGTTTAAAAAAAATTATTTGTTTAATCCATGTTTAACATACCAATTCTGGAAATCAGATTTGTAAAGGTAGATGTGTCTAAAGCTTTTGTTAACACATCTGCCAACTGATCCTCTGTTGGAACATGGTGTAAAGAAATCAAACCTTTTTCATAGCTGTCTCTGACAAAATGATGTCTTATGTCAATGTGCTTGGTAGTGGAATGAGAGACTGGATTCTTGATGATATTTTCAGCAGCTTGGCTGTCCAACATTAGTGGAGTCCTAAGTGCAGTTATCCTAAAATCCAGTAGTTGATTTTGAAGCCACATGAGTTGGGCTGTACAGCTTGCAGCAGCAATGTATTCAGCTTCAGCTGTTGAAGTTGAAACAGCTGCCTGCTTTTTGCTTTGCCATGAAACTAAGGCATTCCCTAGAAATTGGCACCCTCCTGAAGTGGATTTTCTTGTGGTGTGACAGCCAGCAAAGTCACTATCTGAATAACCTGAAAGCTCAATGTTTCCATTAGCAGGATACCAGATACCAAGTGTGGGAGCACCTTTGAGGTATCTGAATATCCTTTTCACAGCAATAAGGTTTGACTTTCTGGGTGAAGCCTGGGATCTGGCACAGACACAGGTAGCAAACATAATGTCTGGCCTAGATGCAGTTAGGTACAGTAAAGACCCAATCATACATCTATAATGTGTTTGATCAACCAGTTCATCCTTGTCATCAATAGTGAGCAGCTTGACTGTACTCATAGGTGTGCTACATGGCTTACAATCATTCATCTCAAATCTGGTTAATAAGTTATTTACATATTTGTTTTGGTGAATGAATGTGCCATTTTGCAGTTGTTTCACTTGAAGACCAAGGAAACACTGAAGCTCACCCATGGCACTCATCTCAAACTCTGCTGTCATGAGTTTTCTGAACTCTTCACACATTTGGTTACATGTGGATCCAAAAATGATGTCATCCACATATATTTGAACAATCATTAAGTGTTTCCCTTTCCATTTAAGAAATAAGGTTTTGTCAATTTTACCTCTTGTGAAGCCAATGGATAAGAGAAATGTGGAAAGAGTTTCATACCAGGCCCTTGGTGCTTGTTTGAGTCCATACAAAGCTTTGTTGAGCTTGTAGACATAGTCAGGATGGAATGTGTCTTCAAAACCAGGTGGCTGACATACATAGACCTCCTCCTGAATTTTGCCATAAAGGAAAGCACATTTGATGTCCATCTGATACACCTTTATGTTGTGGTTGACAGCAAAGGCTAAAAAGAGTCTGATGGCCTCTAGTCTAGCTACAGGAGCAAAGGTCTCATCATAATCTATTCCTTCTTCTTGTCTGAAGCCTTGAACCACAAGCCTGGCTTTATTCTTGACAACAATACCCCTTTCATCAGTCTTGTTTTTGAAGACCCACTTTGTTCCTATAGGACAAACATCCTTAGGAAGTGGTACAAGCTCCCATACTTGTTGTCTTTTGAATTGAAGGAGTTCTTCTTGCATGGCTTCTACCCAACTGTTGTCTTTCAGTGCCTCTTGGTACTTGACAGGTTGTGTGAGGGATAAGAAACCTGCAAAAAGACAGATATTTGAGGATTGGCTTCTTGTGAGCACACCCTCTCTGATGTTGCCAATGATCTGGTCTGGTGGATGAGCTCTTAAGTAAATAAGATCTCCTTGATATGGAACAATGGCATTTTGAGGTGATGGACAGAGGTTTGGTGACTCTGTTGGTGTAACATCTGTTGGTACTTCTGTAGTGCCATCAGATGTTTGAAATGGTAATGGAGGAATGGGTCCAAGTGGTGTGAAACTTGACTGACTTTTGTCAACAGATGATTGACTTTTGTCAACAGATGATAGGTCAGTGGTTGTGAGGGGTGAAGCAGAGGTTTGAGGATAGGACTAGCCAACAGTGGTTGACACAGCTGTGGCAGAGTTTTGACAATTGTTTTGAACAGCTGCTTCCTCTGATGCAGAATAGACTTTGTAGTGACTGGGGATCACAACATCTGTTCTGTAATCTTGCTGTGGAGACTGTGGAATACCTGCATTGTTAGTTTTAACAGTGATATCTTCAAATTTGAATTTATCTAAATCAAATAATTCAGCAGGGTTTGCAGGGATTTTTAGAGATGAAAGTTCATTGAACTTAACATTCAAAGTTTCTTCTATTGTCTTAGTCCTTGTGTTAAACACTTTGTAGGCCTTAGCAGTAGAAGAATATCCCAGAAAATAACCACAGTCTACTTTGGCTGCAAATTTTGAAATGGAATCTTTGAGATTTAAAATGAAACATGGGCAGCCAAAGATTTTGAAAAATGAGATTAATGGTTTGATTTTGAACAAAATTTCATAAGCAGTTTTTTGATGTCTGGGGTTGATCAAAACTCTGTTTTGAACATAGCAACCAGTGTTTACAGCTTCTGCCCAAAAGGACAGTGGCAAACCAGAATCTGCTAGCATGGTTCTTGCAGCTTCTATAAGAGTTCTATTTTTTCTCTCAACTACCCCATTTTGTTCTGGTGTTCTTGGGATGCTGAACTGCCTCACAATCCCTTTTGACACACAGAAGTCATCCAACTCCTTATTTTTAAACTCTGTTCCATTGTCACTCCTGAAGACTTTTACTGGCAAGTCATATTGCTTTTCAACCTTGGTGACAAAGTCCTTCAATATACCTGCAGTCTCATCCTTAGAGTGTAAAAAGTAAGTCCATGTAAACCTAGAAAAATCATCAACTATGACAAGACAAAATCTCTTTCTTCTTAGACTCATGATTTTAACAGGGCCAAACAAGTCCATGTGCAACAGTTGTAAACACTGACTAGTTTTGGACTCATCAATGGATTTGTAAGAGCTTTTATGTTGTTTCCCTTTTAAGCAGGAAACACAATGCTCATCACATTTAAATTCTTTTGATGGTAAACCTCTGACAAGGCTTTGTTTTGAGAGTGTGTTGATAGTATTAAGGTTGGTGTGACCCAATCTCCTATGCCACAGTTCTGTCTCCTTAGTGGAGGCAGCAGAAAACAGACAGACATTTGCCATAGGATTGTCCTTTAACATATCAACAACATACACATTGCCACTTCTATGAGCAACAAGCTGTGCTTTGCTCTCAGCAATAATGGTATCAATCTTTTTCACCACTTCTGGCCCAATAATCTTACAAGTTTTCTTTGTGAAAAATGAGCCATAACCTTTGTCACTCATTTGTGAAACACTCAGAAGATTAAACTTGAGATTATCAATAAGATTGACATTTTCAAACTTGAGTTTTCCAGCCTGTACAGTCCCTGAACCCAACACCTTACCTTTAGAATCATTACCAAAAGATATATCACCCCCTCCATGAGCCAAGAAGTCCAGAAGTAGGGCTCTACATCCTGTCATGTGCCTGGAACCTCCACTATCTACATACCAAAGACTATCTAAACAAGCAGAAGCTCCCTGCACATCAGTAAATGATTAGTTTTGGTGAGTGTCCAAAGCCAAATTGGCTTTGGATGGGTCCTCAGACCTTTCAGACTCAAGCTTTGGAAGGTGATCAGTGGTTTGGACCAATTTCTGAATTAAGGTCAACAACTGTTGCTGACCATTTGCCAGTGCTTGGATGTCAACACTTGGGGCAGCAGTTGTTTGATCACTTCCTGACAGATGATAATACCCATATGGATTTCTGTTCACTCTTGGTTTAGAGGGTCTTTTTGGCTCCTCATAAACATGTGGCAGACTGTGACATGGAGGTTGACCATAACCTCTTGGGTATTTGCTTGTGGGTGGAGCATCTGTTACTTGGACATCTCTAGAAGCAGATGTTTCAAGCCTTTTTGTAACAGATGTTTGGACAGGGGTGAAGGTCTGTTTGGGCTTTCCTTTTGGAGTACTAACCACAGGGTTTGCAAGAGTTTTTGCTTTGTATTCTTGTATTTTTACATCAAAATTTTTGAGATACAAGCACTCTTTAGTCTTGTGATTCTTTTTCCCACATATTGAGCATGTGGCTTTGGAATCACATTCACTTGTTCCTTTGTTGATATCATATGCTTTTAGAAGAAAACAGTTTTTGGTGACATGGTTCTTCTTTTCACAGAAATCACAAAACAAGTTAACAGTCTTTTCTTTCTTCTTCCCCTTTTCAGTCTTCTTTTCAGCAGATGTTTGAGCATCTGCTGGAGAATCTTTCAGGGGAATGACTTTTGCCAAGGGAATGACCCTTGCCTGAGGAGCTGTATTTCCCTCAGGAGTTTTAAAATCAACAGGTTTATAATTCTCAAGAGTATCACACTCATCAGACCAAGTAGGTTTAAATTCATACTTTTCAAGTTCAGCAAAAGATGAGGAACCTTCTGGTTTTTCAAGAACAATTTTCTTACCATTTGGTTCAGTGATTTTAATCTCTTGACCCTGCAGGTTTGTTGGTACTATCTCAACAGACTTTTGACTCTTTGTGTCAGTGTTTTCAAAAGCTGGAGCAGTGGTTGCAAAACCAAAGCCAAACTTCACATGACTTTTGGTTTGTTTGTTGAGTAGCATCTCAAAACCTCTACATGATTCCACCCATTTTTTACATTCAACTTGGGTGGACTCAAGCTCACTTTTACAACTTTGATATTTTGTTATCATAGTTTGGAGCTGGTCTTTGGTTATAGTTGCTTCATGTTTTAAACTGCTAATTTCAGACTCTTTTGCAGTTAAACTTGTTTTCAAATCTTTTGTGAGTTTTTCAAATTTAACTTCATCATCCAAAATTTTCTTTCTAAGGTTTTCATTCACCTCTTTAATGTTAGCAAATGCTATTACACATTTGTCAGAACACAACTCTTTAAGAATTTGAGGAGATACCTTAGCAGCAGCCATCAAAGCACAATCACACTTGCACTCACAGTCATCAGATGCACCCCAGGGATCTGAGAGATTCACAACCTCTTCTTCAGGTTTTTCACCTGCAACAGCTTTACTAACAATATCATCAGTCACAACATCAGATTCAGTTACCACTTCCTCAGATTCAATCTCATCTACCATAGCCATGAAACAAAAATTTTCTGGTTCATTTTCAGCTTTGGCAACTAGTGCAAAATTCTAATCTGTTAGCTCATCAGGTAGACTGCTCCAATCAACAAAGCCTTGTGTAAAGAAGCTCTGTTGACTGGTCTCTGCAGGAGCAGAGGATGGAGCAACAGTCGTTTGCACAGGTGTTTGAGCAACAGGTGTTTGCACATAATGAATCTGAGGAACAGTGGTTTGGACATACTGGACAGGAACAGTGTTTGAGGACTGTGCAAAATGAGCAGTGTTTTGCACATTTGGTCCAGGGTATTATAGGAATTCTGATAAGTGTTGGTCTGTGGTCTTTGATTTGGATAGGTTATCATAGGTGTACCATGTTGACCCCTACATTCCCTAGCAAAATGACCAAACCTATGACATTTATAACACTTGATCTTTGATTTATCCAACCCAACCTTAGATCTGCCAGTCAACCCTGGAAACCTTCTCCCAGTTTTCTTGTAAAAATTATTAGTTCTTACACTGAGAAGGGCCAATTGGTGCATAATGTCCACGTCTTCCAAATCATCAGGGTCAAAGTATTTCAGGTCATCATACTCAAAGGATATGTTGTCAGATGCCTGAATATCACCACCACTTGCTGTGAAAGCATAGTTTGGTGAATAAGAATCAGAGTTAAAACCTGAGTTAAAACCTGAAGTTATGTCAATAAAATGATCATAACTCTGATCCTTTGTGTTTCCAGGCACCTCATCATGACCCAAAAGTGCTGTATTCCCAAACACATAGTCATCAGACACTTTTCCAGAGTCCTGGAGCTTCTTTTTCTGGTTAAGCTCCCTTTCATAGGTCAAGAGCTTACCATGAAGCTGGGTCAGTGATAGGTCTTTAAATCCTATTGAGTTTCTCATTACAATAGCAATAGTGTCCCATTTGTCTGGTAATGATCTTAAAAACCTATGGTTCAAAGTTGAATGAGGGTAAGTAAGACCAACCAATTTTAGTTCACTAATTAAGCAATTAAATCTCTCAAACTGTTGAGTTAATGACTCTCCTTTGACATGACTGAATGTTTCATATTGTTGGTTAAGTATTTCACGGTTGTTTTCAATAACCTCCTCAGTCCCACCAAACTGCTCTTTCAGTGCATCCCACAACTCCTTTGCACTGTTACAGTGTAACAACCCAGCATATATATCATTGGGTAGAGCCATGGCCACAATACTGAAGGCCTTAGCATCTAGCTCAATTTTCTGAAAATCCTGGTCGGAGTAGTTTTCAAGTTTCTTTGGCTCAAACACTTTGGGATCTTCAGTACTCGGCACAGTCGGAACATGTGGTCCGAAGATAACCGACTTCCAACACCCAGTGTTTTGTTGAGCTAGAACATGGCTCATCAGACGTTGCCAGATATTGTATTCAGATCTGACAAGCATCGGTGGCTTGTTGTTCGTGCCAGTGTTATGTGGATCGTGATTGATAGAAGCCATTCTCTGATTTATCAAAAAACAAAGTCTGTTTAACAACGGTTGAAACGAAATTAAACTATTACTCTGTTTTCAATCAAACTGACAAACGATATCAATAATTGTGAGCTGATTATTAAATTGATTTGTTAGATCGAATTTAATTTACCAAGCTCTGATACCAATTGTTAGGATCTGAGTTTGTTTGTTTTGATTGTTTAACTAAATGATGGTAATGATGAAATGAAAATAGAATGAAAGTGCAGCGGAATAATAAACTGTAAATCAAAACAAGAGAGTAAATGTTTTTAGATCGAATGCTTTCATTAATTGGAAGATTACAATCGTACAAGTTACTCCCCCTCAGCCTGATCACACAGTGTTTGTCAGAGAGAATGTTTTGTGTGTGATACAATAGAACAGTACAAGCACTGTTCTATTTATAGACTGACTCAAACCACTGATGACCTAGGCTGACGTCACCTAAGACAGTGACCTCTAACAGAATAACAAACTTAAACATCTGCTATACAAACTACTGTTACATTGAAAGCACTGATATTAAACAGCTGTTGAAGATAAACTCTGATGGGTCTTGTATCCACTGCTGGAGCCTAAGTGCTGTTGGTTCCAGCAGTGCTTTGGTCTTCAGTACTTGTATCAGCAGTTGCTCTTCATCAGACCTTTGGTCAGCAGTTGTTCTTCATCAGTTGTTTCCTCAGCAGTTCTTTATATCAGCAGTTGTTGAGCAGTTGTTTGGATAGAACAGTAGTTAGGGTCAGCAGTCTTTTGGGAGAAGCAAGTTGTAAAGACTGTTTATTTAAGGATCAAATAGATAGAATATTTTGGCTTTCTAATCATCTGTTCTTCTCCAGGTCAGCAGACCCAACAAGTAACCACACGACATTATAATTCTCCATCTTGACTTTTACGCTTGACAGGTCCGAATAGGTCCATATGCAAACGCTCAAGTGGCATATCTACAGAATTCACTTTCTTTGGTTTGTGGGATTGTTTGTGCTGTTTCCCCTTCTTGCAACTCACACATTTGTCATTGAGATGAAAATGTTTTACGTTAACCCATTCTACAATCCCATTGTTCATACAATGATTCATTTTTCTCAGGTGAATATGTCCCATCCTCCTGTGCCACATAATCGATTCTTTCTCTGTAGCCTTGGATAGAAAACATGTTACTTGGCCCTGGGTTGTCATCGCCTTGCCCATATCAAGAATATACAGATTGTTTACTCTTGGTGCCCTCAACATAATCCACTCTTTTGGAATGCCGAAGCCGAGTTACAGAATATAGCAAGATTTAATAATCAATGTGTACAGAAAACTGCTTGTCACAAATATGACTGACACCTAACAGATCATAGTCGATTTGCTTCACATAAGATATTCTTTCAAAGCTTACTATCCCATTGCTCACACTCCCTTCCATCGTAATATAACCTCCTTTATTACCCGCAAACGCTACATATCCTCCATTCACATTCTTGATGTCGAATAAAAGCGCTAAGTCTCCGGTCATGTGCCCAGAAGCTCCACTATCAACAATCCAAAGACTGCTAACAGGGCCATCTGGAGCTCCCTACACCAAATAAAGAAGTGATTAGATATTTTGGGGGACCCAAGCCTGCTTGGTCTTGGGTCTTTGAACGTTAACCTTCAAAGAATCATTATCAACAACTTTAGGTTTAGAATCTTTCTTTTTCTGATCGCTCAAAACTTTCTCTTATTTAACTTTCACATTCTCAGTTGAGGTGGAAGCACCTGGAGAACCCACCGGTGACCAAAGTTGTTCAGAACGCTTCAGAATCCTAATCTGAGACTATTGGGTCACATCAGGTTTCTTAGTGTCGTTCTCAAACGAAACTTTCTTGGTTACCTTCTCTGATTTAACAGATTTAGGTCCAACTTGTGACTTAACAGCAGGTTTAGGAACAACCTTTTGCCTGTCATTAGTTGAGTTCACCACTGGTTTCTTTACGTGTTTTTCCATGGCAACCTTGTTTCGATGATCATAGACAGCCTGACGACTTTCCCTCTTTTGAAAATATCGGCTTTGATTGTAAAAAGGTGGTCTTTGAGGGATAAAGTGTCGTTGTGGATATCTATGATTATCAACTGGACTTTGATATGGTTGCCTATGCTCAACTTCGTGCCTTTTGTGTCGCACATACGGACAATGAGCAAGTAAATGCCCCCTCTCTCTCTCTCTCCGCATTTGTAACACGCACGGTACTCTTCAAATACATTCATAGCTCCAGGCTTAGCATATGTGGTGATCGGAAACTGATCATCAACACATCTACGTCTCAAACTCATTGGAGCCTGGTCCATTGAGTAAGTCGGCTCTAGAAATGCATTCGCCTTTTCTTTAGGCTTGATGAATTCAGTGACATGAACCTTGGGTTCTATGGGAGTATCATAATGCAATTTCTTCAAAATTTATGGAGGAAAGTCATTGGTCCTTTCGTGCTTAGAAAACCAAATTGTACTTTCCTGCCAGATTTTGTCAATCTTTGAATAATTTGCAAACTTTATCGGATACTCCTCGTCAGAATTAATCTTATCGGATCCTTCCATCCGATAGAACACTTTGACGGGTTTGTCAACTGAATCATCTTTCTCAATCTTTTTCACATTGTTAGTAACTGATTGATTCTTTCGATATGCATTAGCCTAAGGATGAGAAAACTGGGAAGGTGAAACTAGTTCATTTGTGATAATGTGATTTTCCAAAGGAATATCACCACCTTCTTTTAGTTTCTCATCTTCAGTGTCTGAATCATCAGTCACTGGAACCATTCCTTCATCATTCAGTCCGAGAATCAGTCTCACATCCAAATGTGGATCTCCAATACTTGAAGTATTAGATTCATTGTCTGATGTGGAGTCCAATTTAACTGAACTCTTCGGTGTTACTGTGTTGAAGTTATGGTTCTCAAACAACACTGGAGAAGGAACAGATTTGTAGTTTGCACTACCGGACTGAGATGGTTCCTGAAACCTTCTCTTCAGTAAGCTCTTCAACCTTCTCAGCAACAGGAATCTGAGAATCTTCGACTATCTCCTCAATCACCACCTCAGACACCTTTTCAGACTCCAAAACTTCTTCAACTATCACCGGCTCCTCAATATCCACCTTATTAGCATAACAAGCTACATTCCCAGTAGTAATCTCCTCAAATCCCAATTGCATCCCTGTCCAGTCATAACCTTCATCCTTTTGTATCACCAAAGCCTGATTTTGGGTTTCAGTTTGTGTTTGGCTATTTGGTGTGGAAATAGGAATAATGGTTCTGGTTGGGTTGTTTGGAATTTGAGTTTGATTGGGTGTAGTTGTTTGTCTAGGATTGGTGTTTTGTGAGGTGTTTTGTCGGTTTTGGAAATTGTTATGTTGTGGACAGGTGTTGTTGTTTTGACTCTGGTAGGTTACCTGATTCTGTGATTGGCGGTTTTGATAATTCGAGTTAAAAGGGTTCCTGTTACCTTGCTGCATCGGTTGTGTGCATTCTCTCTCGCAATGACCTCTACCACCACAATTGAAACATGTGACTTTGGTTTTGTTGAAGCCGTAAGTGGTATTCGGTGAGGTTGCCAAATCTATTCT
Organism: Ambrosia x helenae; assembly: GCA_030844895.1. Taxonomy (NCBI): domain Eukaryota; kingdom Viridiplantae; phylum Streptophyta; class Magnoliopsida; order Asterales; family Asteraceae; genus Ambrosia; species Ambrosia x helenae. Next base: position 71,168,318 of record CM061234.1, read on the forward strand.
ACCTTTTTTCTCAATAAACTCTGTCGCCCTTCTCATCACACTGGCGAACGCCCATTGAATGTCAATCAATTCCATTTCCTCCTTATCAATTTAGGCATAATCTTCATTAGTCAGATTATTATTCCTAATCTGACTCGCCACCAGTCCATTATAAGATGCAACCATTGCAGAAACCAAAGCAATGTGTTGTTGAGCAACTTCAACTGTGACATTATTCATCTTAGAAGTTTCTAACACGACTGGACTTTGGCTTGAAGAAGCTTGTGATGTGTTAGGAACATAAGGTTGTTCTTCAGGTGTGTTGGATGAATAACATGCGGTAGACATTTGAGGTTGTGGTGAAATGTAAGAATTTGTGGTGTAGTTTGGTGGATAAGTTGGTGTTTGGGCAAGATAGTTAATTGGTTGTCTTGGAGGTTCAATAACACTTGAAACACGAGCTATATGTGGCGCAACATTACGTGCCACACTTGAACCGGACACAGAAGTGGATGAAGAAGCATGATACAGTTCCGGATTTTGTGGAATCTGTGATCGTCTAGCTTTCCTCTTCTCCTCTAACTCTTTGTTCTCCAACTTCTGAATAAGCTCGTTGATAGTCCAGTATTGGTAAGCATCCTTCTCTTTCAATACCTCAATGCGTTGATTCCAATACGATGGTAATGCATCAGTAAACTTATCAACCAACTCTGACATAGGAATCTTGATCTCATAGTTCGACAACTCGGTCAAAAGATGACAATATCTCGGAATCAATTCCTTCAAAGTCTCATTCCCAACATAACTAAAGTTCTCAAATTCTTTCTTCAGTTCTTCCACCTTTAATCTCCTCGTCTTATCATTCCTGTCATGCCTATTCTTCAGCATATCCCAAAGCTGCTTGGATATGGTGCACGATCCAAATTGATGAAGTAGATCAGTAGTCAATGCTTGAGATATCTGTGAGAAAGCCATTTTCTCCATAGCAAACTTCTTTTTCTCATCATCAGATAAACCATCGAGTGGAATCGGTTCACCTGTGTTCTCTAAACATGGAGCAACATATCTCTTAGCAATCATCTGCCACGCCTTTGTTCCTTCCAATCCCATTCCTTCAAGATGTATCTTGAATTTCTTTTGCCACTGATTATACTATGCCATGTCCATCAGCTTCGGTGGACGACTCCCACTACCTGAAGACAAATCATTTATTAGAGTAGAAATAGCATTAGTAGTTTGAGAGTGTACCGCTGCTGCTGCAACGCCCCAATAGTCTGTCGTCAGTTGCTGTGGAGGTTGAGTAGCAGATGATGGAATCGAAATAGTCATAGCAAGATAATTGATTGGCTGAGATGACTGAGTGTTCGTCTTTTGAGAAGCAACAACCCATGGGTTCATCGGAACGTTCTATTGTTGTGTTGTTGTTGGCCTTGGTGTCACAGGAAATCCCACATGTTATCCATCATGTCCAAGATGTAAACACTTAGAAAAATTTCCTACAAAAAGCTTCGTTCGACTTCTGATGTATAAACGTTCGTTCGAAGGTAAGATTCCCTAGGTTCGACCTCTAAATCAGACTCGAATATGAAAATGAAACACATAAGACTCACGTTCGACCTCTAACAATCTTCGTTCGACCTTCCGGTTGGTCGAAGGAACAACAACTGGTCGAATGCATAAACAACAAACTAGAAAAGTTTTGGTTCGACCTAAAAATCCCAAATTCGACCTAAAAAGACTTTGGTTCGACCAAAAACTTACACGTTCGACCTAATTCTCTCTGGTTCGACCTGACCCATTTGAAAAACGGTTATTCTTTGAAAATCAATAAATTTGATCCAAATTTTTCAAAAGTTTATCAATTTTGATGATCTTAATCAGGTTATGTTCGGATATGTATGTAGATCAACTTTAACAAGTGAAACTTTTGATTTTATCTATGAAATCTTTTCCAAATCAATCAATTTCCAATTAAACTCAAAGTTTTATCAAAACAAAAAATATTTGGACAATTTTGGATCAAATTTAGTTCAAAACATATCAAATTGTAGTTGTATGATCTTGTAAGCTCTGATACCACTTTGTAGGAGGATCGGTTTTAGTAAAAACGTTTAGGTGATCATACAAGTCTAACAAATCCAGGTGCGGAAACCCTAGATTGTTTACAATATGATACGAATCGAATAAAACACACAAAAGTACCTTTCAATATCCATTCTTATTAATAAACTTGATTAAAGATGATTACAATTGAGATTACAAGTTAATAAATCAAGATCAGGAAGGTTAAAACACAGAGAGAATTTCTAGACCAGGCACAAGACTCAAAATGGCAAAAGTTATAAAGTTATCAAAATGTTGAGCTTATATACTAGCCTTCATTCGAGCTCACGATGAGGTCGAATGAGCACCTTCGACCTGCAACATAGCTCGAACCTGTCTCAGTCTTGAATTCTCTTCCTTCAACCAAAATGGTTTCTTCCTTCGACCATATATTATCACCTTCGACCTCCCGAAATCATAGAAAACACTTTATTTATCCAATCCAAAGCATTGGTAGCAAATATGCATCTACAAGAATAACGCGATCACCGATAGAAATAGTGTTAGCTTTCCATTTAGACAAACGGTTCCTAAATACTGAGAGCAATACTGAGAGTGGAGTATTTTTGGCACACATCTTGATATATTAGGGTACAAGCCTTTTAGTATTTAATCATTTGACAGTAATTAATTTTTACTATATTAGCTATTAATATTATTTGAGTGATCTCTTGAGTCTACACAAGTCGGCAATGATGGCAATGACGGGTCATCGACAATGATGGCCGTGGTGTAACATTCTGACCTAGATGATTTTTCATGTGAGTGATCTCTTGAGTCTACACAAGTCGGCAATGATGGTTCATCGGCAGAGGAACGCACTTTATGCGGTTTTCCTGGCGACTATTTGGAGTACTTGGAGAGCTAGAAACGAAGTCGTTTTCAACCACAAAGAGGCCTCGGTGCAGCAGATTGTCGAGGAAGTCAAAGTTATGAGTTTCCTAAGGTTAGAAATCGGGCAAGAATGAGGGACATGAACTGGGAAGCATGGCGTAGATTCGACACGACAAAAATAGGGAAGCCAGGATAGTGAAACTCATGTTTTGTTGATTTTCGTTTGTTTTCTTTGTTTGATTTAGTTTGTTGCTTGCAGGAAAATGTATCCGTACATGTAATGTTGATGCTAGCATCTTGCTAGTATGTCGGAATAAAAGTTTTGTTGGCCGTTCAAAAAAATCTATACATCTATACATATTAATATTCCAAAGCACATGACACTCAAAGAGGCCATCCTCCCCCTTAGTGTGTCATGTGGCATCCTCCTTATTTCCATCCAAAAGTCTCTTTCTCTATCATGTTTCCCCCACAATTTTAAAACGTTAATAACTTTTATATACGCGATTTTTTTTAAAAAAATTGCAACAAATTAACGAACGTTTTATTATCATCCAATGGGTACCATAGTGCGATACAAAAAACGAAGAAACAAAACTATTTTTTTGTCGGGTTTTTTTATACAAGAAAAAAAAAAGACAATGTGTTCAGGTAATTCATTAATCATGTTTAGGGAAGTCACTAATCATGTTTAGGCAAGTCACTAATCATGTTCAAACTAGGAATTCTATTTTCATCAAAAGCAAAACAAGGTTAAAACCACTTCTCTCTAAAAAAAAGTCACATCCTCAAAACTATTGTCTCAATCACGCCTTGCAATGATTGTTTCTTGCTCTGCTCCTCATCCAACATAATCTTCTTTTTAATATATATCTTCATTCTTATTTACATAATTAAAATTTTGTTTTTCATATTATAATACGTTAATTTTCATGTTACATCAAAACACATATTTTATCACATTATATTATATTTATCTATATTATCTTATTAAGGAGGAGTGATGTACAACATGGTAATTTGCATTTCTATACAACTTAACAAGTAACATGTACAACATATTTAAGCAAAAAAACTAAGGGTATTGTTGGCATAGTTGTGACAATTAAGACACTTAGGAGGGTAGATTAGTAAAGTTAACATAATCCAATACCTCACATCCTAAAATCTTATCCCAATTATGCCCTTATATTCAACTTTAAAAACACAAAATACAACCTAACCTATGATGCATCTTAAATGTGAGACCTTTCAACCCCCCATCAATATTATTATATATATTTCATTATAATCAATTTCTTGAATACTAATAGTCTTTTCATAACCCCAAACAAAATCTTAGAGCTAATTTCATGCTTTGAAACATTGTTTTATCCAAAAAAAATTATGTCTACATTAGATGAGAAGAGAAAAAAATCAATGAAAAGTTAAGACGCTTGCAAGATATGGTTCCCGGATGCTACAAGGTATAAGATATGAGTTAATCTTTATATACATATATACATTTTGTTCTACTTGTTCGTATGTTCTTTGACAATTACAAAAATTAATCTTCATAATATATCATTGTTATGCTCCATTTAAATTTAGTTATTTGCTATAGACAATGGGAATGCAGTGATGTTGGATGTAATAATCAACTATGTTGGATCGTTGCAGAATCAAATTGAGGTAATTTAATTGTGCAATTAACAATTAAAACAATAAACAAACAATATTCAGAATTATTGATGAGGATTTTTTTTTTCTAAATTAATTAGTACAGTTTTTTCTCTTCTTTGTGCATTTTTAGTTTCTTTCCGTGAAGCTTTCAGAAGCCAGCATGTTCTATGACCTATTGATCTCAACTCTACTGAATTTGATGATTTGGCCCATATGAAGGTGACATATGGCTTTCCTAACTATCCTTGTTAAGAATTTGTGTATCTTGAATCATATATATTGTTAACTAAATAAAACAGACAAAATTATAAAATATAACATTCTAGATTTCTAATATATTATAAATATTAGTTTCACTTAATGCATGGGATGAAAACTGATATTGCAGGGAACAAATGGACATGAAGGACAAATGATGGAGAGGATGGTTGGAGAAGGGTATGGAGACTTTCCTCAATTTCAATCAACATGGTCTCCTTGAATGTCATGAAATAGTTAACCCTATAAATCTATATATGCATGCTCAAATATAACTTTATACGTAAACTATATTTGTTCTAAGACTTTTAAGATATTTGTTGATCTATTTAATGTACTTGTTAAACGTTGTATGAAGTGTGGTTCACAATATTATTTTGCTTTCAGAAATTGTATATTGTTTAAGTTCTAATTCTAATTAATAAAATAATTAAACACTAGCATAAAGAGAAAACAAAAACTTAACTATGTGTTAATTACATATGTTATATGTGTTAAGAAATAAGAAATCGAAAAGCCATAAATTCACGTTCACGCTAATAAATCAACCCGCAAAATTTAAGTAAATACAACCTTTATTGCTTATAGTACAATGCTTATTGAAGTCATTTAGGGAGTAAAATTGTCTTTCTACCTAAATATTAAATTGTTAAAGAAATTAATTTAAACATAATTATAAAATTGATGAGGAAATTAACAATAATGTGGTGACTCTTCACATTCATAACCTCCATGTCTTTATTATGTTTGTATCAATGTTATAGTCTTATAAATAGTGGCCATGTATTTGGTATATAAATAATGTGGTGACTCTTTACATACATAACTTACATATCTTTCAATGTTTATAGTAAATTAATTACATCATATATTATGTATTTATATCTTCTTTTTAAATTTATGTGGTTTCATGATGGTATGATGTAGGCTTGAAGTTTGCCGACACACCTAACTCATGACACGTTTCAACCCATTAAAGTGAGCGATATATGTAGGCTTGACGTTTATACAAGCAAATATGGTAGAGATACATCATGAGCAACGTCATCATCTTCCTCGATGGTTTTTTGTTTTCTCTGCTACTATAAGCTTCTAGGAATAGAATTTAAGTTTCTGATCTCACGAAGTCACCAATTGTTTACATATCCAAAAGAAGACAAGTTCTTATAGGTCGATTTGGTAGTTTTAACTATATTGATTACTAATTTGTTTGGTCCAATATATTTGTTACATCGCTTGTCAAACTAACATAAAACAAGAGTATTTATGCAAATCATTGACTCCGCTGCATCTCGCGGGTGCCCTAAAATAATAGAAATATTTTGCACACTACAAACTGCATTTTAGTAAATACATCACTTCCACTACAATCTTATGGTCATTAAGAGATACAACACCACTTCACTACGGTAAGCACCGCTCTACAATGGCATACTTATCTGCCTTCGAGATACATAAAAGGGTCCCACCGAAGGACGTGGGCCAATCTAGGGTATTGCAAGAATAGTACGGCCTATTGTGATGTACTCATTTAAAATATTCAGAAAGTATACTTATGAGTTTCAGTTTTTAATAACATATATTTTATACATCGTTGTTTTCTACTTCATTATAACGAATAACCAACAAACACAATGCACGAGGGGCAAAACAGATGCACCCGCCGCAACGCACGGGCATTCCTACTAGTCTATTTCAGAAAGCTTCCGGGATATAATCTAATTACATGCATACATCAAAATGGCTACTTTGGGCGAAAAAAAAAAACACAAACGGTTTTGTTTGCTAATTTAGTGAAAATGCGGTGATTAATAAATGAATCACGCCATAGTCTTAATTAATTTAAAATGTATGAACAACATGATCATGTGATTATGTATGGAGAATAAATGACAGATAGCAAACGCACATGCCAGCATACCACGGTGTCCAAAGAAAAACCAAGCTTTGGTTTTTCCATAAATGCACCTCACCTGCCCACTTTTCAACACGCCTGCCTATATTTTATTCGTCTTTTACCTTATACTATTAACTTTTTTTTAACAAGCTAATTTCTTAATATAGGGTGTCTGTTTATTGTATGTAAAAGGATGTGTTGATGATACTTCGGCTATGTCTAGCATACCAAATGTATGTAATCATTTTGGGTGATATAAAATGGACTTTGCCGATCAAAAAAAAAACAAGCTAATTTCTTACATCAATTAATTTACACCTTTTGCATTATTATTTTTTTCACGTTTTTAAGTTTTTAAAGTTTAACTCCCAACCTCACCTAAAAATTCAAAAAATAATTCCTCTTATACTATTAAGTTGGCGAAGCTTGAGAATTTGGACCGGGGGGTCGGAAGTCAGCGGTCACGGAACGGGACGTAATTTTTTTTTTTTGTAGCTATGGTACGGGTGATATGTTCGGGTCGGTGATTCGATTCGGGTCAAATCGAGTCAAACATTAAATACAATAAATATAAAAGGTCTAAGCATTGTTTAACAAACAATTGAACAAAGACACTAAAACATTATAAATGAGACAAATGGTTGATACATGGATGAACAATTACAGTGTAGCCCATCGACCTTTAAGATTTTGGAATGCTTCAATTATGGGTAGGGGTGCAAACGAGTAGAGCTAAGCCCGATCTCGACCAGGCTTGAGCTCGATAAACTTATGAGAGCTCAGCTCGTTTACTATCTATTAGTTAATATTTTAAATAAAAGTAATATAAATAATATGTTCGGAGCTCGATAAATGAAGTTTGGCTCAGGCTCGTTTAGTAAACAAGCTTAAATGAGGGGGTAAATATTATTAAATATTAATAAACCTAATATTACATTAAGGCTCGACGAGCCTGACAAGCTTCACATGCTAGGCTGAGCTCGGGCTCGATTAGTAAACGAGCTTTGTTTTAAGCTTAAGCTCGGGCTTGATAAGGCTCGGCTCGTTTAGAGGTTTTTACCAAGCCGAGCTTGAGTAGCTAAGAGATAACAACTGCATCGCTTGCTCATTGAATCTACTATCCCGCTCATGTAGTTGGGCTTAGGACTTTAGGATTTAGACTTTACATTTACTATGCTTTATATAAAAGTTTTGGTTTATATAACTAATTTTTCTTTTTAAAGCTGGGGTCGAAACTGTATATACCAAAAAAAAATCCATACGAAGACTATAGACTTGAAACTTCTGAGCGAAAATTCGGGGGAGTTGGCCGCCCCTCCCCGCTCCTTAAATACGTATTAACTATTTTCATAACTAATATATATGATTTAATTTATAATCACAAATAATACATGATTGGTCAGTCTATTCATTCCCATTCCCATTCTAAAGTAAATAAATAGTATAATGACAAAAATATTAGTGTCAAATTTAATGGTGCATCTGATACTTTAACCAAAAATACTCAGGTAGCGTTTGGTATGAAGAAATCAAAGGTGAAATTAAATAGATGATTCCCATGGAATGAAATTAAACATGTTTGGTTACAATGTAGTAATGAAATGGATCATTCCCTAAGGAATGGCCTTCCATTTTAAAAATTTTCATTCCTTGGTAAGGTAGTGTTTTTTTTTCATTCCTTCAAGGAATGGAAACAAATATATTATTATTATTATTATTATTATTATTATTATTATTATTATTATTATTATTATTACAACCCACCATCGTTGTCATCATCCAACCACCACCGCCTATTGCCGCCACCCACAACCATTGCTACCATCGACGTAACCCACCATTGTCACCATCTTCCCACCACCACCACCTGCGTCACTCCCACCCACTGCCTCCACCATTGTCATCGCCACCACCACCCACCGTCACCGCTGCAACCCACCACTGCCGTCTTCGCCCACCCACAAATCGTCACTGTCATCGCCCACTGCCACTACCATCATTCCCGTCGCCGCCACCCATCACCACCGTCACTACCGCCACCCACCACTCACCATCGATTTTATATTTTCGTTTTTTCTTACATACCAAATAACACAAAGTAAGAATTCATTCTATTCCCACATGATAACCAAACAAGACATGGAATGGTAATGATCCATTCCATTACCTCTCCCATTCCATTACCTCTTCCATTCCATTCCCTCTCTCATTCCATTACCCCATACCAAACAGACCCTCAGAATTTTATTAGAAACTTATCAACACAAACCCCAAATACAAACAACCTCACTACAACTCTCAGTGTGACATTCGTCACCTCCGTCTTTTATCTAATTGACGAAAATAGTCCTTCAAATATTTCCATTATAGTCCCTGAAAGTTTCGTCGTTTTCAAATTTAATTTTTAAAGCGAATAAAAATTTTTATTAGTTATATTTATATTTATAAAAACGCGTAGGTGGAATATGTTCGTAAAAGATTTTATAATTTTTTTTTTCTTTATAAAAAGCTTTAAAAAACATTTTCTTGGTTAGTTTATAATAACTTGGTTAAGCTTTTATAAAGGAAAACTAACCTAAACATAGTGAACTAACTAAGTTTAAGTTGAGGGACTATTTCTGCCATATCATGAAACTTCAAAAAGTCAAAATTCTGTTTCCTTCTCCCACGCATTTCCGGCCACGATTCCGGCTACCGGAGTTGTTTTCCGGCGAGTTTAAGTTATGGGGTTTAAACGCGTTTTATCTCAATTAAATGATTGGGTAACGTTCCTCCATGTTAGTTAATCATTTCCCCTCATACTAGTGCTCATAACCGCTCGTTTTTATTCGCTTTTATGACCGATTATAACATGTAACACCGGAAAATTTTAACACTCATTAAAGGTCCGATTTTTCTTCAATATCCTTATAACCGAGCATTGCTAATCGTTTCTGCACTCACTCCCTTGAAAACCCACGAAGAATCTATCATAAAAACGCTCTGAAGTCTCCAAATTCGTAGCTTGAAGAATCCGGCCTATCCACGTTTTGTACGATCGTAATCATGTTGTAAGTATGGTTTCTTTGTGCCATTATACTCGATTTTTGTTCATGAGTAAAAGCCCCATCATCATAATTCGTAACAGATGTGAATTGATGGTTAATTAAATCTTAGGTTAGGGTTAGGGTTCTTGGTAGGATTGGGGAAGAAGATGAGTATGATTATTATGTTAAATATTAATAGTTTACAAATAAATCAACAAATATGTCCTTTGGTGTAGTGGTTTGAGTGTGTTATTTCCTTGCAAGAAGCAGGGGTTCGATCCTTACTTTCAGTAGGTCCAACCCTTTCTTTTTTCTTTTATTTTTTGCAACAAGGCATTATTTATATTAATAATTATATATAAATGCATTATTCTTAGAATATACATAATAAATTCATTTTTTATCCAAAAATTATAAAAATTTAGGTGTAGCTTCTTGACATCATAAAGAAAATTCACACTTTTATTTTATGGAAAATGTTTTATTTTTATATTTTTATTGATTTAAATTGTTTTAATCATAATTAATTGATTAAAAATTCATTTTTAATGATTTTAATCTCAAACTTTTTGGTAATTATTTCTCATCATCATGAACTAATATAAAAATTATTGGTTCAGAAAACGTTAAATTTTATTGACTTTCCTATTTTTAATCATTTAAACATGATTTAATCTCATTAAATCAGTTTTAAATATAAATAAGTTCATATAAATTATGGGAAAATTATTCTAATATGTTTACATCAGAAATCATCTATTTTCTATAAAATAAATATTTTTGGATCGCGTATAGTATTATTAGTCTTATTTACGTTTAGTTAGACATAATAAAACATTTATTTATTTATACAAATTTTAACATCTATTTTATAAATGTTTTTCTTATAAAATAGAAATACTCGTATGGTTTAATGTCTTAATTATTTTTGTTGAATCGTTGTGTAACACAAAAACTATTTATTTATATATTTATGGTTATCGTATTATTTTAATTTAGTTAAAGTAACTAACTAAATTATTTTGTCTTAATTATTCAAACATTTTGTTATCTAAATATTTAATCGGTAATAATTATATTACCTAAATCATGTTACAAACTTTGGTATATTATTTTTAATATACAACTTTTACATTAATTCAACTAATCATAAAATCTCTAATTCCCCAAATCGACTTAGCAAACCCTAATGCCTTAGACCCTAGTTACCTTAGACTTTTTAGACATTTCCTTATTAGTATGCTTACACATTATAGGTTGAATTCCTCGGAATTCCCATTACTTAGCTCACGACCGCTTAAGTTGGATTTTGCTCGCTTTCGCAAACTGTGAGTATATCTTTCCCCTTTTTTTACTGTTTTACACTTTTGGGGTGACTCATGTACGCTTATTACTTCATTCACTTAATCATGGTTTATTCTATATTCACAATCGCAATTCTTGTATGTGTTTTACTTGTTGATTCGTTGATAGTGTGTACTTATGACCTTAATCATTAACCGCTGGGCGGCCTAGCATAGCAATAAATAGTACTTAATTATTGTTATGTGTGAACGATTATTCATCGCCTACTGTGAGCGAATACTATATATATGTGACTCTTGATTCTTTGAACGAAAGGTTTGATTTTGGGTAGCATTTGTACACAGCTTGAACACTAAATTGTAGACAGTAAAACACGTGAATTGCGAAACTCTTTTTCTACTATATGTATTCAAACAGGGTATGCTCACCAATACAATTTTTTTGTATTGACCAAATTATTTTGTACATGTTTCAGGTTATTTTGAGATGCATTCTTTAAGCTTTCGGATTTATATTTAGATTTTGACTCATTGTAATTCAGATTAGTTGGCATTTAGAATCGTTGTATTTCATTTCAATGTAATAAACTATTTAATCAATGTATCAAAATTTACACTTTTAGTCCATGAGCTATTGAACAATCGTCACTACGTGACACCTCGATGTTTCCGCCATCGGTTGGGGTGTTACAGATTGGTATCAGAGCCATGGTTATAGGGAATTAGGTTATTAGAATGCCTTTTAGCCTAGTCTATAACTAAGCTTACTTTCACGAGTCCTCTCGTTTATATTTCTCTTATTTCCTATTATTTTCTTTCAAGATATTTCCGTTATGATTATTTCTCGTTATTCTTTCGATATTTTGCTTGGCGAAGAAGACACTCGTATTTCACAAACGAAACGATATCATCAAGTTAGGAGTGGTATCCATACCTTGGTGATTAGTTTTACTCCTCTATATATTATTTATCTTAGGAATATGCCTTTGAGATAGGAGTGACATCCACACCTCAAAGAGTATTTCCTTCAAAAAGAAACTTTAGCACTAAGCTGGGAGTGATATCCTTAACTTAGTGATTGGTTTCATTCCACAATCGTTTTCAATTTTGAACTACATCTTTGAGTTAGGAGTGAAATCCACATCTCAATGATCTATTTCTACATCTCGTTGATTATGAATTTTCTTAAATATTAGTAATCTATTACATACGTTAATCTTATCATTCACGTCATTTTAAATCTGGGTCTTTTAAAACACATTCGATTTACACATACTTCATGAAATGGTTTCATTTTACATTTTACAAACTTGTATTGCATATTTTGAAGACCAAATGTAAATCTTTTGTTTTCATATGACGTAACCAATATATGTTTTCGAAAGAAACTTGCAACTAATAATAAGTCTTATAATGTTTTTCAAACTCGACTTCTCGTAAACACATGAAAATGTGTATTTACGAAGATTTTGCAAATAAACCTGTTTTGAATCTAAAGCACACTTCGATTTCTAAAAAAAAAAAATTTCTCTCATGCATCACTACTATTCCTTCAACAATATCACCAAGTCGAGTAAACTGTGAAAATTTACCTTTTACACTTACACTCTTTCAGTTGCAAAACTTTTGGTTTAACAACATAATGGACATATCTTTTTATCAGAATGTTGCTAAAATAGTATAACGCATATATGTTAAATTACAAGATTTTAACTCACATGCCAGTAGGCTATACACCCGTTCCGTGCACATTCATTTGCCGTAAATTTCATTATTTTATTATTGCACCATTTTTATTCATAGTTATTTCTAACACGTTATTTGTGATTATTTTCACATTGACTATTTGCATTAATTCAACTCGTTTACTTTCATTTTATGCAATTGTGAGATTTGCTCGATTTATGTTATACTATTCATTCAGTCGGAATTTTATGCTATACTTATATACTTACTTGAACGCATATTGGCATGCATATTTTCTTTCTTGTTTTGAGCAAAACCCTGTTATACTTTACATTATTTTGTTCATCATTATGGTCAACGAACATACTAGTTGATAACTCGTATGAGATCTAAGCCAGTGCCCACGTACGACTCGGATTAGAGTATTTCTTCAATCCGAGGGGAACGGTGTAAATCTCAGGGTTATCAATATGGGTGTTTAAAGCCAACGATGTGAACAGAAGTTACCGGTTAATGGTAAACCCGAAAGGGAAGAACCTCTAACAATGTCTTATACTTGCATGTTATTCACATTACGGTTAAAAGGAAAACCCGAAAGGGAAGGACCTCTAACCATGTCATGATTGAACATTATTTCATTACAGTGGCTATTATATATTGGTTGCACACATTTGTTTCTAGTATTACTTAGGATAGGGTTATGGAAAAGCATAACACCCAAGTGTAAGGTAAATCGATGATTACGGTCCGGAACGCAATCATGGGCTTACAGGTACATGAGGGTGGTGTGTGATTCTAATTAGGCTGTTGGTAGACCATCAGTACGAGTCCAAAGTATCGGGAGTGTGGTGGGTCAGCTGCGGTACACCCTATATATAAGCATAAACGATACTGCGGGAACGGACTAGGAGTCTAACCAAGAACCGACCCGTTACCCATTAATACCTCTTCCTTAGATAGTTGACTAATAGCTAGCATTTTCGATAGGAACGTTCTTACGTGAGCTTCATTCGTCTTCCTAGAGTCTTTCTCTTGATCACCCACACAGAAAACACAAATCTTGTATACCCTTACACGCTCTGTTATTTGAAATCTTGTTACGTACCATAATAAAGTTCAGTTAGAAACCTTTCTAAAGTAGGGGAGACTGCTTCATTAGTACCTCTGCCCCTCACCCGTTACACATACCCAAAACCTTTCGCGTTTAAATTCTCAACTTCCTAACCTTGAGTCAACTGTCAAAGATTTTGAAACTTTTACTTTGGGTATTAGACAACTATTTTAAACTGTGTCGAATCATAAACGATGAAAATTTTCTTTAAAAACCTACTTAACTTTTGCAACGCCTTTTGTATCATGGTAACCTCCACTTGAAAGAAATTTCGAGACGAAATTTTCTAAAGTAGGGGAGACTGTGACATTCGTCACCTCCGTCTTTTATCTAATTGACGAAAATAGTCCTTCAAATATTTCCATTATAGTCCCTGAAAGTTTCGTCGTTTTCAAATTTAATTTTTAAAGCGAATAAAATTTTTTATTAGTTATATTTATATTTATAAAAACGCGTAGGTGGAATATGTTCGTAAAAGATTTTATAATTTTTTTTTCTTTATAAAAAGCTTTAAAAACATTTTCTTGGTTAGTTTATAATAACTTGGTTAAGCTTTTATAAAGGAAAACTAACCTAAACATAGTGAACTAACTAAGTTTAAGTTGAGGGACTATTTCTGCCATATCATGAAACTTCAAAAAGTCAAAATTCTGTTTCCTTCTCCCACGCATTTCCGGCCACGATTCCGGCTACCGGAGTTGTTTTCCGGCGAGTTTAAGTTATGGGGTTTAAACGCGTTTTATCTCAATTAAATGATTGGGTAACGTTCCTCCATGTTAGTTAATCATTTCCCCTCATACTAGTGCTCATAACCGCTCGTTTTTATTCGCTTTTATGACCGATTATAACATGTAACACCGGAAAATTTTAACACTCATTAAAGGTCCGATTTTTCTTCAATATCCTTATAACCGAGCATTGCTAATCGTTTCTGCACTCACTCCCTTGAAAACCCACGAAGAATCTATCATAAAAACGCTCTGAAGTCTCCAAATTCGTAGCTTGAAGAATCCGGCCTATCCACGTTTTGTACGATCGTAATCATGTTGTAAGTATGGTTTCTTTGTGCCATTATACTCGATTTTTGTTCATGAGTAAAAGCCCCATCATCATAATTCGTAACAGATGTGAATTGATGGTTAATTAAATCTTAGGTTAGGGTTAGGGTTCTTGGTAGGATTGGGGAAGAAGATGAGTATGATTATTATGTTAAATATTAATAGTTTACAAATAAATCAACAAATATGTCCTTTGGTGTAGTGGTTTGAGTGTGTTATTTCCTTGCAAGAAGCAGGGGTTCGATCCTTACTTTCAGTAGGTCCAACCCTTTCTTTTTTCTTTTATTTTTTGCAACAAGGCATTATTTATATTAATAATTATATATAAATGCATTATTCTTAGAATATACATAATAAATTCATTTTTTATCCAAAAATTATAAAAATTTAGGTGTAGCTTCTTGACATCATAAAGAAAATTCACACTTTTATTTTATGGAAAATGTTTTATTTTTATATTTTTATTGATTTAAATTGTTTTAATCATAATTAATTGATTAAAAATTCATTTTTAATGATTTTAATCTCAAACTTTTTGGGTAATTATTTCTCATCATCATGAACTAATATAAAAATTATTGGTTCAGAAAACGTTAAATTTTATTGACTTTCCTATTTTTAATCATTTAAACATGATTTAATCTCATTAAATCAGTTTTAAATATAAATAAGTTCATATAAATTATGGGAAAATTATTCTAATATGTTTACATCAGAAATCATCTATTTTCTATAAAATAAATATTTTTGGATCGCGTATAGTATTATTAGTCTTATTTACGTTTAGTTAGACATAATAAAACATTTATTTATTTATACAAATTTTAACATCTATTTTATAAATGTTTTTCTTATAAAATAGAAATACTCGTATGGTTTAATGTCTTAATTATTTTTGTTGAATCGTTGTGTAACACAAAAACTATTTATTTATATATTTATGGTTATCGTATTATTTTAATTTAGTTAAAGTAACTAACTAAATTATTTTGTCTTAATTATTCAAACATTTTGTTATCTAAATATTTAATCGGTAATAATTATATTACCTAAATCATGTTACAAACTTTGGTATATTATTTTTAATATACAACTTTTACATTAATTCAACTAATCATAAAATCTCTAATTCCCCAAATCGACTTAGCAAACCCTAATGCCTTAGACCCTAGTTACCTTAGACTTTTTAGACATTTCCTTATTAGTATGCTTACACATTATAGGTTGAATTCCTCGGAATTCCCATTACTTAGCTCACGACCGCTTAAGTTGGATTTTGCTCGCTGTCGCAAACTGTGAGTATATCTTTCCCCTTTTTTTACTGTTTTACACTTTTGGGGTGACTCATGTACGCTTATTACTTCATTCACTTAATCATGGTTTATTCTATATTCACAATCGCAATTCTTGTATGTGTTTTACTTGTTGATTCGTTGATAGTGTGTACTTATGACCTTAATCATTAACCGCTGGGCGGCCTAGCATAGCAATAAATAGTACTTAATTATTGTTATGTGTGAACGATTATTCATCGCCTACTGTGAGCGAATACTATATATATGTGACTCTTGATTCTTTGAACGAAAGGTTTGATTTTGGGTAGCATTTGTACACAGCTTGAACACTAAATTGTAGACAGTAAAACACGTGAATTGCGAAACTCTTTTTCTACTATATGTATTCAAACAGGGTATGCTCACCAATACAATTTTTTTGTATTGACCAAATTATTTTGTACATGTTTCAGGTTATTTTGAGATGCATTCTTTAAGCTTTCGGATTTATATTTAGATTTTGACTCATTGTAATTCAGATTAGTTGGCATTTAGAATCGTTGTATTTCATTTCAATGTAATAAACTATTTAATCAATGTATCAAAATTTACACTTTTAGTCCATGAGCTATTGAACAATCGTCACTACGTGACACCTCGATGTTTCCGCCATCGGTTGGGGTGTTACAGATTGGTATCAGAGCCATGGTTATAGGGAATTAGGTTATTAGAATGCCTTTTAGCCTAGTCTATAACTAAGCTTACTTTCACGAGTCCTCTCGTTTATATTTCTCTTATTTCCTATTATTTTCTTTCAAGATATTTCCGTTATGATTATTTCTCGTTATTCTTTCGATATTTTGCTTGGCGAAGAAGACACTCGTATTTCACAAACGAAACGATATCATCAAGTTAGGAGTGGTATCCATACCTTGGTGATTAGTTTTACTCCTCTATATATTATTTATCTTAGGAATATGCCTTTGAGATAGGAGTGACATCCACACCTCAAAGAGTATTTCCTTCAAAAAGAAACTTTAGCACTAAGCTGGGAGTGATATCCTTAACTTAGTGATTGGTTTCATTCCACAATCGTTTTCAATTTTGAACTACATCTTTGAGTTAGGAGTGAAATCCACATCTCAATGATCTATTTCTACATCTCGTTGATTATGAATTTTCTTAAATATTAGTAATCTATTACATACGTTAATCTTATCATTCACGTCATTTTAAATCTGGGTCTTTTAAAACACATTCGATTTACACATACTTCATGAAATGGTTTCATTTTACATTTTACAAACTTGTATTGCATATTTTGAAGACCAAATGTAAATCTTTTGTTTTCATATGACGTAACCAATATATGTTTTCGAAAGAAACTTGCAACTAATAATAAGTCTTATAATGTTTTTCAAACTCGACTTCTCGTAAACACATGAAAATGTGTATTTACGAAGATTTTGCAAATAAACCTGTTTTGAATCTAAAGCACACTTCGATTTCTAAAAAAAAAAAAATTCTCTCATGCATCACTACTATTCCTTCAACAATATCACCAAGTCGAGTAAACTGTGAAAATTTACCTTTTACACTTACACTCTTTCAGTTGCAAAACTTTTGGTTTAACAACATAATGGACATATCTTTTTATCAGAATGTTGCTAAAATAGTATAACGCATATATGTTAAATTACAAGATTTTAACTCACATGCCAGTAGGCTATACACCCGTTCCGTGCACATTCATTTGCCGTAAATTTCATTATTTTATTATTGCACCATTTTTATTCATAGTTATTTCTAACACGTTATTTGTGATTATTTTCACATTGACTATTTGCATTAATTCAACTCGTTTACTTTCATTTTATGCAATTGTGAGATTTACTCGATTTATGTTATACTATTCATTCAGTCGGAATTTTATGCTATACTTATATACTTACTTGAACGCATATTGGCATGCATATTTTCTTTCTTGTTTTGAGCAAAACCCTGTTATACTTTACATTATTTTGTTCATCATTATGGTCAACGAACATACTAGTTGATAACTCGTATGAGATCTAAGCCAGTGCCCACGTACGACTCGGATTAGAGTATTTCTTCAATCCGAGGGGAACGGTGTAAATCTCAGGGTTATCAATATGGGTGTTTAAAGCCAACGATGTGAACAGAAGTTACCGGTTAATGGTAAACCCGAAAGGGAAGAACCTCTAACAATGTCTTATACTTGCATGTTATTCACATTACGGTTAAAAGGAAAACCCGGAAGGGAAGGACCTCTAACCATGTCATGATTGAACATTATTTCATTACAGTGGCTATTA
Source organism: Ambrosia x helenae (assembly GCA_030844895.1). Lineage (NCBI taxonomy): Eukaryota > Viridiplantae > Streptophyta > Magnoliopsida > Asterales > Asteraceae > Ambrosia > Ambrosia x helenae. The sequence goes on from CM061234.1 coordinate 71,186,846, forward strand.
TATATTGGTTGCACACATTTGTTTCTAGTATTACTTAGGATAGGGTTATGGAAAAGCATAACACCCAAGTGTAAGGTAAATCGATGATTACGGTCCGGAACGCAATCATGGGCTTACAGGTACATGAGGGTGGTGTGTGATTCTAATTAGGCTGTTGGTAGACCATCAGTACGAGTCCAAAGTATCGGGAGTGTGGTGGGTCAGCTGCGGTACACCCTATATATAAGCATAAACGATACTGCGGGAACGGACTAGGAGTCTAACCAAGAACCGACCCGTTACCCATTAATACCTCTTCATTAGATAGTTGACTAATAGCTAGCATTTTCGATAGGAACGTTCTTACGTGAGCTTCATTCGTCTTCCTAGAGTCTTTCTCTTGATCACCCACACAGAAAACACAAATCTTGTATACCCTTACACGCTCTGTTATTTGAAATCTTGTTACGTACCATAATAAAGTTCAGTTAGAAACCTTTCTAAAGTAGGGGAGACTGCTTCATTAGTACCTCTGCCCCTCACCCGTTACACATACCCAAAACCTTTCGCGTTTAAATTTTCAACTTCCTAACCTTGAGTCAACTGTCAAAGATTTTGAAACTTTTACTTTGGGTATTAGACAACTATTTTAAACTGTGTCGAATCATAAACGATGAAAATTTTCTTTAAAAACCTACTTAACTTTTGCAACGCCTTTTGTATCATGGTAACCTCCACTTGAAAGAAATTTCGAGACGAAATTTTCTAAAGTAGGGGAGACTGTGACATTCGTCACCTCCGTCTTTTATCTAATTGACGAAAATAGTCCTTCAAATATTTCCATTATAGTCCCTGAAAGTTTCGTCGTTTTCAAATTTAATTTTTAAAGCGAATAAAAATTTTTATTAGTTATATTTATATTTATAAAAACGCGTAGGTGGAATATGTTCGTAAAAGATTTTATAATTTTTTTTTCTTTATAAAAAGCTTTAAAAACATTTTCTTGGTTAGTTTATAATAACTTGGTTAAGCTTTTATAAAGGAAAACTAACCTAAACATAGTGAACTAACTAAGTTTAAGTTGAGGGACTATTTCTGCCATATCATGAAACTTCAAAAAGTCAAAATTCTGTTTCCTTCTCCCACGCATTTCCGGCCACGATTCCGGCTACCGGAGTTGTTTTCCGGCGAGTTTAAGTTATGGGGTTTAAACGCGTTTTATCTCAATTAAATGATTGGGTAACGTTCCTCCATGTTAGTTAATCATTTCCCCTCATACTAGTGCTCATAACCGCTCGTTTTTATTCGCTTTTATGACCGATTATAACATGTAACGCCGGAAAATTTTAACACTCATTAAAGGTCCGATTTTTCTTCAATATCCTTATAACCGAGCATTGCTAATCGTTTCTGCACTCACTCCCTTGAAAACCCACGAAGAATCTATCATAAAAACGCTCTGAAGTCTCCAAATTCGTAGCTTGAAGAATCCGGCCTATCCACGTTTTGTACGATCGTAATCATGTTGTAAGTATGGTTTCTTTGTGCCATTATACTCGATTTTTGTTCATGAGTAAAAGCCCCATCATCATAATTCGTAACAGATGTGAATTGATGGTTAATTAAATCTTAGGTTAGGGTTAGGGTTCTTGGTAGGATTGGGGAAGAAGATGAGTATGATTATTATGTTAAATATTAATAGTTTACAAATAAATCAACAAATATGTCCTTTGATGTAGTGGTTTGAGTGTGTTATTTCCTTGCAAGAAGCAGGGGTTCGATCCTTACTTTCAGTAGGTCCAACCCTTTCTTTTTTCTTTTATTTTTTGCAACAAGGCATTATTTATATTAATAATTATATATAAATGCATTATTCTTAGAATATACATAATAAATTCATTTTTTTATCCAAAAATTATAAAAATTTAGGTGTAGCTTCTTGACATCATAAAGAAAATTTTCACACTTTTATTTTATGGAAAATGTTTTATTTTTATATTTTTATTGATTTAAATTGTTTTAATCATAATTAATTGATTAAAAATTCATTTTTAATGATTTTAATCTCAAATTTTTTGGGTAATTATTTCTCATCATCATGAACTAATATAAAAATTATTGGTTCAGAAAACGTTAAATTTTATTGACTTTCCTATTTTTAATCATTTAAACATGATTTAATCTCATTAAATCAGTTTTAAATATAAATAAGTTCATATAAATTATGGGAAAATTATTCTAATATGTTTACATCAGAAATCATCTATTTTCTATAAAATAAATATTTTTGGATCGCGTATAGTATTATTAGTCTTATTTACGTTTAGTTAGACATAATAAAACATTTATTTATTTATACAAATTTTAACATCTATTTTATAAATGTTTTTCTTATAAAATAGAAATACTCGTATGGTTTAATGTCTTAATTATTTTTGTTGAATCGTTGTGTAACACAAAAACTATTTATTTATATATTTATGGTTATCGTATTATTTTAATTTAGTTAAAGTAACTAACTAAATTATTTTGTCTTAATTATTCAAACATTTTGTTATCTAAATATTTAATCGGTAATAATTATATTACCTAAATCATGTTACAAACTTTGGTATATTATTTTTAATATACAACTTTTACATTAATTCAACTAATCATAAAATCTCTAATTCCCCAAATCGACTTAGCAAACCCTAATGCCTTAGACCCTAGTTACCTTAGACTTTTTAGACATTTCCTTATTAGTATGCTTACACATTATAGGTTGAATTCCTCGGAATTCCCATTACTTAGCTCACGACCGCTTAAGTTGGATTTTGCTCGCTTTCGCAAACTGTGAGTATATCTTTCCCCTTTTTTTACTGTTTTACACTTTTGGGGTGACTCATGTACGCTTATTACTTCATTCACTTAATCATGGTTTATTCTATATTCACAATCGCAATTCTTGTATGTGTTTTACTTGTTGATTCGTTGATAGTGTGTACTTATGACCTTAATCATTAACCGCTGGGCGGCCTAGCATAGCAATAAATAGTACTTAATTATTGTTATGTGTGAACGATTATTCATCGCCTACTGTGAGCGAATACTATATATATGTGACTCTTGATTCTTTGAACGAAAGGTTTGATTTTGGGTAGCATTTGTACACAGCTTGAACACTAAATTGTAGACAGTATAACACGTGAATTGCGAAACTCTTTTTCTACTATATGTATTCAAACAGGGTATGCTCACCAATACAATTTTTTTGTATTGACCAAATTATTTTGTACATGTTTCAGGTTATTTTGAGATGCATTCTTTAAGCTTTCGGATTTATATTTAGATTTTGACTCATTGTAATTCAGATTAGTTGGCATTTAGAATCGTTGTATTTCATTTCAATGTAATAAACTATTTAATCAATGTATCAAAATTTACACTTTTAGTCCATGAGCTATTGAACAATCGTCACTACGTGACACCTCGATGTTTCCGCCATCGGTTGGGGTGTTACACTCAGACTCAAACCCTAAATCATCAATAAGATGATCTGATATTATTACAACCAAGATCTCAACAAAAGGTTACAAATAAATAACTATGACAACCCTAGATCTGAATAATATCACAAAGACTGACACAAGAAAGAGATTAACAACTGAATAAAAGACACAAAGAGTTAAAACTGGAATTTGGAGAAGAGAGGAACTCTTATATAGAGATAACAAAGGGTGTCAAAGAAACACAAAATCAATGACTGAGATCAGTTTGTGTTTCTTTGATAAATGGTTGAGATTAATCTTCATATCAGCACATAGATTGCTGACATGGAATGGAATATGTGTTACGAACTGGGCCGGTGACACCACCTAGGCCCAACCTTCTACTTTAGCCCAATCACCAGCTAGTCCAAGAATCCAATCCAAGCAGCTAGCCCATCAACTCTAATATGCCACTTATACATCTAATATTAACAACAACAATAAAAGTGTATTAGAAATATCATGGAATGTATATTATTATTTTAACACCCCCATCACTTTTATTGCCCAAAACAATATGTCATGTACGTTTAACCAGTTGCAAACATTCTCATGTTGGCTTACAGCCAACCCCTTAGTAAAAATATTAGCTATTTGTTTTTCAGATTTAACATGAACAAGTTTAATACTTCCTTTCATAACCTTTTCTCTTAAGAAAAACAAATCTAACTCAAAATGCTTTGTTTTGTCATAAAAAACAGGATTGTTTGAGATAGATATTGCAGCAGAATTATAACAATATAAAGTAACTGGTAAACTGACCTGGATTTGAAGTTCACTAAGCAAATTGACTAACCATAATACCTCACATGTTGCAGTGCACATTGATTGATACTCATCTTCTGCTGTAGATCGAGATATTGTAGCTTGCCTTTTGCTTTTCCAAGACACTAAGGACTTGCCTAAGAATATACAATACCCTGTCACTGATTTTCTGGATACAAGGCATTTAGCCCAATCTGAGTCAGCATAGGCTGAAAGATTGAACTCTGAATTAGAACATCTAAGTACATATATTCTTTTTCCAGGAGCTCTTTTCAAGTATCTCAACACTCTCATAGCCAACTGGAAATGAGCCTTAGTTGGTTTGTGCATATATTGACTCAATATATGTACAGAATATGAGATGTCAGGTCTTGTGTGAGATAAATAAATAAGCTTCCCTACAAGCCTTTGATATCCAGTAATATTAACAAGGTTTTTAGATTCTTTAGCCATTAGGAAAGTCACCAAATAATTTGGTTGCATCCTGTCATGCCATACTCAGCTAATAGTTCTAAGCAGTATTTTCTCTGGGTTAGGCATATCCCATTATTCGAATCTACCACCTCAATCCCAAGAAAATACTTAAGACTTCCTAGGTCCTTTATCATGAACTTGGTTTTTAGAAATTCTTTTACAAGTCTTATTTTTGTTTCATTATTACCAGTTATTATTATATCATCTACATATACCAGTAAGACAATAAACACATCATTTTTACTCTTAATAAACAAAGAATGATCACACTTACTTTGTTCAAAACCATTTTCAATCAATATACCAACTAACTTTTCATTCCACAATCTAGGGGCTTGTTTAAGCCCATATAGTGACTTCTTAAGCTTACACACCCTAGTATCATCTTTTTCAAAATAACCCTCAGGTAAAGACATGTAAACATCTTCACATAAATCACCATATAAAAAAGCATTATTCACATCTAGTTGATATAATGACCAATTATTCTGAATAGCAACAGATAAAAACACATCTAACAGTTATCATTTTCACAACTGGTGAAAATGTTTCATCCTAGTCAATCCCTTCTCTTTGACTATACCCTTTAGCCACTAATCTAGCCTTAAACCTATCAATCTCACCTGAAGACTTATATTATATTTTGTACACCCATTTACACCCAATTGGTTTCCTATTACTAGGTAACTCAACCAATTCCCAAGTGTTATTTCTGTTTAAAGCCTCAATTTCATTATTCATAGCAGCAATCCAATTAGGATCATCACAAGCTTGATAATAAAATTTAGGTTCTACAGACTTATTTAACATAGATGTAAAACAAGAATTTTCAGGACTAAGATTAGAATAGTTAACCACATTCTCCAAACCATACTTAACCTTCCCTTCTATAACATATTCACTTAGTTTCTTAGGAAATACAGATTGTCTAGAGGACTTCCTAACACTCATATTAGGTTCAGGTATAATATTTCCCTCATAAATATTTTCATCACCATTAGGATTATCACCCTCAGCCCTACCTGTTTCAGACCCTAACCTACAAGGTTGCTGAGTCTCAGCCCTACCAGTAGTAGAATCTGGATTATCAACTGGTTGCTGAGAGCCATGACTATCATGATCAGTTAAATTTTTATCCTTTAATTCATCATTGGGAATACCTAGACCATTTGAATGTTTGTCCTCATGACTTTCATGTAAATCAAAAAAGTTAATGTTATTAATCTCCTTATTTAAACCAGAGTCATATTCTAATAAGTTTTTTGATTCTTTAAATGGAAATATAGTTTCATAAAATCTCACATCCCTTGAAAACAAAACTTGTTTAGTTTGTAAATTCCAAAGTTTGTATCCTTTTTTCTCATAAGAATAACCAATTAATACACATTTATCAGCATGACTCTCAAACTTATCAGGATTATTTAATACTGTACTAAAACACAAACATCCAAACACTCTAAGGTGATCAATTGAATGTTTAAATCCAAATAATAGTTCATAGGGGGTTCTACCTTTTAACATAAAAGAAGGTGTCCTGTTTATAAGATAAGCAGTCGTTAATATACATTCTGACCAAAACCTTAACGGTAAATTTGCTTGAAATAGTAAAGATCTAGAAACATTTAAAAGATGTCTATGTTTCCTCTCAACAATGTCATTCTGTTGATGGGTGTAAACACAAGTAGTTTGATGGATTATACCTTTTGTTTTACAAAATTGTTTAAAATTTTGATTTTCAAATTCTGTTCCATTCTCAGGTCTGAAAGGTTTAACATTTCTTTCAAACTGGTTTTTTAAACAAGCAGTAAAGTGTTGAATATTTTCAAAAACTTCATCTTTATGCTTAATTAGATAAATCCACACACTCCTTGTATAGTTATCTACTATGGTCAGAAAAAAAACTAAATCCTTCTCTTCTTTTATCCTATATGGTCCCCAAACATCTAAGTGAACAATCTCTCCTAGCCTAAAAGTTTTATGTTCACTTAAATGGAAAGGTTCTCTATGTTGTTTAGCTTTGTGGCATGTTTCACAGGGCAAGTGACTATCAAAAGTTTTTAGTTTAAGATCATTTTTAAGAACTTTTAAAACAATCTCAGAAGGGTGACCAGGTCTAGAATGCCACAAACTAGTGATCTCTACAATATTACAACTAATGCTAGTAAACACAGAAGACTCACCACAAAAATACTGGCCATCAAGTTGATTACCAGTCACCAGGGTTCTCTTTGTGAAAGAATCCTGAATGGAACAATTGTTTTCATCAAACAATAAAACCAACTTACTATCCTTGGCAAGTTTATGCACAGAAAGGAGATTTACAACATAATCAAGAACTACAAACACATCATAAAGAGTGACCTTATCATTTAATTTGATATCTCCTATCTTAGTAACTATTGCACTAGTTCCATTAGGATGTTTAACAATTATATTATACTCCAAAACATGTATTAGATTTATCATGTTTTTATCACTCATGACCATGTGTTGATTAGCCCCTGAATCACATATCCACCCCAACAATTTATACCCTTCACTTATACTAGCAAAAGAAAAAACAGATTTATAACTACCACAAGTAGCAGAGAAACAATGCATATTCATACCTGCAACATTGCAGGAAGAAGATGATTCTTCAGACTTCTTGTTTAACAGATTCAACAATTGAGAAATATGTTCAGAAGTGAATACACTAGAAGAATCATTGGTTTCAACAGTAGAATTATTCACACAGTTGTTACTAGCAGATTTCTTGGTTTGACCAGGTCTAAACCTCATCCAAGAAGGATAGCCTACAATTTCAAAACATTTATCTACAGAATGCCCCACTTTATTACAATGAGTGCATTTCAGACTTTGATTAGCAACTTTAGAATTTTTCTTCTTAATATCAAGCCCTGAACATTCAGCACCTTAGACAACTCTAATTAATCAAAGAGAAAATAAGGAAAGATCTCACCGAGTATCACCCAAGTTAGGGTTTCTCCAATAAATAAATAAATAAATAAATAAATAAATAAAAAAACTCGTAATACACAACCTTCACTTAGGGTTGTGTATCAGAGAGCAATAAAGAAGATAAGCCTCTAGTAGATCCATATAACAATGATCAAGAACCAGATATATCACCTTCCTTATTAGCAGCAGCGGATCCAAGAAACCACAACCAGAGCTTAACCTAAAGCTCTAATACCATGTCAAATTTAATGGTGAATCAGATACTTTAACCAAAAATACTCAGACTTTTATTAGAAACTTATTAACACAAACCCCAAATACAAACAACCTCACTAAAACTCTCAGACTCAAACCCTAAATCATCAATAAGATGATCTGATACTATTACAACCAAGATCTCAACAAAAGGTTACAAATCAATAACTATGACAAACCCTAGATCTGAATAATATCACAAAGATTGACAGAGAGAAAGAGATTAACAACTGAATGAAAGACACAAAAGTGAAAACTGGAATTTAGAGGAGAGAGGATCTCTTATATAGAGATAAGAAAGCGTGTCAAAGAAACACAAAATCAACGACTGAGATCAGTTTGTGTTTCTTTGATACATGGCTGAGATTAATCTTCATATCAGCACACGGATTGCTGACATGGAATATGTGTTACGAACTGGGCTGGTGACACCACCTAGGCCCAACCTTCAACTTTAGCCCAATCAGCTCTTGTCCTTCTTTAGCCCAATCACCAACTAGTCCAAGAATCCAATCCAAGCAGCTGGCCCATCAACTCTAATATGTGTCTTATACATGTAATATTAACAACAATAAACGTGTATTAGAAATATCATGGAATGTATATTATTATTTCAACAATTAGATTATTTATTTAATTAATTAGTTTTCAAGTTTTTTTTTTTCTTATAACACGTTTCGTACGCTTGTGTTATTTGTGTAGATCAGAAATTATGTTAAATTTACTTACACATATGATTTTTTTTTTTAGGGGAATTAGATTTTAATAATCTAAACTTTGCCTTGTTGGCCGGTAATAATCTGTACTTAAGAAATTCCCCACAACAGTCTCAACTTTCAACGTGTTGGCCGAAAATGAACTTTTGTTAACCGAAAACTAATCCATTTTCAAAATTGAAAGAGTTTGAAAGTTAAAAAGTTCATTGTCGGCCAATATGTTGAAAGTTGGGATTATTATTGGGAATTTCTTAAGTACAGATTATTATCGACCAATAAAACAAAGTTTGGATTATTAAAATCCAATTCCCTTTTTTTATAATACTTGAATACATATATATCTACGAACAAACGTGCATATCAATTAAAATACATTCACATAACTGTAAAATATTTTATTAGCCATGTTACAACATTCATATAAAAAGTTAATATATTTTTTTTTATCGGTGAACACACTCTTTAGTGTACAGATACTTCTTGTATTATTATAGGATCTGAACTAATAATATTTTGGTTGGAGAGCACACCATTTTACCACCAGTGTATGTATATTCATATCTAATTTATAACTGTACTAGATTATATCTTAAACGCACTACTTACGGTGTGCGCATATATTGTATATATGTGTGGCCCTTGTGGGGACAAAAGTAATGTTGCACTAATTTTAACGTTATTTTACTAATTTCGTAAAAATAACGTTAAAAACGACGGACGGTTAATTATGCATCATGTAGTTGCGTGGATAGCCAAAAGACAAAGGGGTACATACACCGATCGGGTTTGTCCTGATTACTAAGTGTTATGTGCCTTACGTCCAAGGCTTGATACCAAACCATATCGAGTCGGGGGTCTCACTAGAAGTAGCATCTCTATTCTTAGGGGTAGAGGTAAGGCTGTCTACATCTTACCCTCCTCGGACCCTACCTTAGCTTTTCTATAAGTGGGATTAACTCAGTATGATGATGATGATGATGATGACTAGGTTATATCTCAGGAGCTTCTGGAGATAGACAACTATAATATGAAGTGGCAAAATGTGTGTTATGATATAACATAGAAATTAATTTACTATAATACGAGAAGATAACAATTTCAATCATGTGAATAAGAATAAAAATACATATAAAAGGGAAAATGTATGTTTGAATGAGCAACACAGTCAGAAGCAACTATTGTAGAGCGCGATTGAGGCAATGGTTTTTAAGGTGTAGGTTTTTTAGAAATGACTTATTAACCTATTATGCTCTAGACGAAAACAAAACTCTCATTTACAGTAAATAATTCATTAAAAGTTGCATATCACATCGGCTGTAACATTTTTTTGTTGTTTTATTTATTATTAGGTTAGAAAAATTAATATTACATGAAGTAGGATCAGTAAAATATTAAATGGTTTTTAATAAACGAAAATATAAAAAGCATTAGTTAGGAAAATAAATTTAAATAAATAATAGATAAAAGTGAAATTATGATTAATAATATTATTTCATATGAGAGAATTGAGATAATCATAAGATTTTTATTTATTATATAGTAAAGAAATAATAAAGATAGTGATAAAGATTAAAATTATAAATTAATAAATATTGGTTTATATGACATCCGTCACCTTTCCCTATCATTATTGTACAATTCTAGTCCCTCTTGTTTTCTTAAAGTTACATATCTAATCCTCATTGTTTCTTATATTTACACATCTAGTCCTTATATTTCGAAACTATTATCAAATAATAAAGTTCGCAAGTTTATTTTCGTCTCATTTATTCTTGTTAATTTATTTATTTAATTACTACTCTTGCATAGTCCCATATCTTATCCGAAATCTCGTTACCAAACAAGAGATCATATATATAAATGTCCTAGCTTTTATCCTGGGAGCGTCCCGGTGTTGAAATATCTAATATGACATAATAAAATATCTATTATGACAATATAATTAATGACTTGCCAATATATGATTAATGAATAACAATTGTTATTATTATTATTATTATTATTTATTTTGAACAAATTTCTGCCATAAGTTATCATATTCAAATATAAAAATAAATGAATCTCTACTCCGGGGTATAAATCTAGTGCCATGACAAAATATTATATAATATCAAATGAATTCAGAAGTTTGTAATCGATCATTCTAAAAAGAACAAACATGAAATAAGAAAAAAAAACTTAATTATTGAAATAGTATTATAATAACCATACATGTATTTTAGTTACATACTATAAAGTTTTTAGTTTATGATGGTGCACGTATATTGCAAATATCGAACGCATTAGTCTAAGGGTTATGTGATGCGTTAAAAAATTCATGGGTATATGATCGGGTATATAGTTCGGGTATTTGGGTATGTGGTTTCGGGTAATCGGGTCGGGTATCACCTAATCCCAAACCTGACCCAAAACCCACAATTTTTTTAAACTAAACCAAACTCGACACAATACCTGTCGGGTTACAAAAAATAGTCGTTTTTTCTCCGTTTTTTTATACAGTACTATGGTACTCATTGGAAAGATAATAAAACGCTCGTTAATTTGGTGTAATTTTTTCTTTAAAAAATCTCGTATATAAATTTAAAAGTTATGGGAGGAAATATGAGAGAGAAAATAATAAAGGTTTAATATTTATTTTAGTAAATTAGATTTAAGTATATTTTTTGCTTTTTTTTTATTTGGTCTATAGGTACCACCTCACATCCTACATGACACCTCTCAAATGACAGATTGTCTCCATAGATGACATGTAGGATTTCCCCCTTTATAATATATATATATACGCACCAGGTGGAATCCCGTTTGAAAACACACGGGAGGAGTGAGTCCAGCCTTATCCGCTGTTTGGTAAACACCAAATGTAGCGATATATAAAAAACCACATATAATCAACGTTAAACAAAACAAATATAATCAATTTTAAACATCAATATTCATAGCTAGGTAAAGGAATTAATACAAGCTGTGCATGCAGATCTTTGAATCTTGCCAAAAATTCTACGAACTTATCCCAGGACTCTGAATTGTACAACACAGACAAATCGCGAACAACAGTCGAAGGCATTGACTATAAAATCCGTTGCACATCGTCTCGGTCAAATGTGCCCAAGTGCAAACGGTCAACTTACAAATGAAGGATCTACATGTTATCATATAACTGTTGATGGGATTGGGTACTAAACTTACTAGTCAGCATACCCAAACCCGAATACAAAACTGCGCGGAAGGAACTCACGAGCAAAAGACAAAAGGAGTAATTCACGCTTGGTCAATATTCGCGTCACGATGAAAGTCGGATATCACGCATGGTCAACCGCCATGCATGAATCAAGGTAACGGTTACGTGGACTTAGCATTAAAGGCGGTAAATCGTTCCATCATTCCCTTAATATTAGCTTCTCTCAACTACCTTACTAACATAATCAAGGGTAGTGGAGACAACCTAACCGGGCTTAGGCCAACCACGGTTAGGACTTGGGTAATGGTGGCATACATCCACTCCTATATAATGGATCACATCCCTAGTAGGAAGGACACTTTTTGCTAACCCAAAGAGCTATCACTAAAGATAGTATCCCCATTCACCCCGTTTTTGTTATAAACTACTACCTCGTGTAGTTGTCTCCCTACCCACCTCAACTCTTGTTTGCAGGTCATTCAATCCGAAGCTACTAGTGAAGGATCAACCCTATAGATATAATAATCTTATCATCCCTACCCGGTGGTAAGACTATTTGTTTTTTCATTGGCGCCACCCCTTACGGTTCTATAATCTTTCCTAGCAACTATGGTTTCCTCGAAAGATGCAAACAGGAAAACCGCTGAAGTCGACGCAACAATTGATGATCAGATCAATGATGTTGCACCTAACACCATCACAAAGAAAATGAATCAAAAACAACCGGCTTCGACGTTCCAGTTCAACCCAGTCAGGGGAGGACTAACAAGAGCAAGGAAGAAACAAGATAACCAGTCTCCGGTGGACCCGTACAAGCCTGGTGTCACCTGTTCGTGCAAACATTAACCGGGGCAGCAAGAGTCTGGTACGAAAGCTTGCCCGTCGAAAGTCTGCTAGATTTCGATGATCTTATTCGAAAATTCAAAAATCACTTTTCACAATTACGCAAGCATAAGATAGACAAAGCGCACATCTTGTTGTGGATACGTCATGAGAACGAGTCATTAGAAGATTACATAGTGAGGTACAACAAGGAGGCTCTCCAACTAGGTTGCGGAGAAGAACTTACCCACGCGGCATTCATACACAGGATAAAAAACGACGATCTAATGAAATGCCTCATCGGAAAAGATGGTGTACCCACTGCTTGGGACGAAGTGATCGAAGCCGCAAAAGTTTATGTGTCTTCCGAGCGTTCTTTTCATCGCAAAAAACATACGCATCAGAGCAGTAATCACCAAGCATCGTCTAACAACAAAGGGAAAGGAAAGCAATCTGTTTGGTCCAGAATCTCTAGCTCAGCAGATGAAGGAAAGTATTCATCCGCGCAAGATGCGCGGAACCTCCTGAGTTCAAGGGGATCCCGTGACCAAAAAGGAAACCAGAGAAAGAATTACGATTGGACTCCGTTATCCAAAACGCCATCCGAAGTGTTAAAGACAGAACAAATCCAGTTCCCAAAGCCGCGATAGACGGAATGTTGACAATTCCAAATACTGCAAGTATCATGAAGACTATGGCCATTTGACAGACAATTGCTATGGCCTCAAGATGGAAATCGAGAACGCCTTAAAATCCAGCCAGCTAACGCATCTTGTGAAGCACATGCAGAGAAAAAAGCGAGACCACAAAGAGGGGGGCAAGCCTCCCCAAAAGAAGATACACAATCTCAATGCGCATCACGTATATAACACTCCACGCCACAATTGCAATATGACTCATAGAGCCACAAGTCACAAGCGAACATTCGCTGTCAGAAATGATGACTCGTGGAAAGAGGAACAAGTTATAATGCCAAGAGTAAAAGGAGGAACTTCTTCAACAGCTCCGCTGATCATCACGGGAGTCGTAGGACATTACCGTATAAGGTATATGTTCCTAGACAACGGAAGTAGCATCGATATTATGTACCAGCAATGCTTTGACCAGCTAGATGATGATGATAAAGCAAGATTTGTCCCCGTGACAGAGCCCATCTCAGGCTTCATACATGAGATGATATTCCCATTGGGATTGCTCACATTTCTGGTCACACTTGCAGATGGGAAACACTTGCGCACAGAAGTGTGCGATTTCATCGTCCGTCCCGTCAACTCATCACGTGACATTTTGTTGGGACGGGAAGGCCTAGCAAAATTCAATTGTAACACGTCTACGCCACATAAAATGGCAGGTTTTCCCACACGGACCGGCGTAGCTTTCATACGTGGGAATAAAACATGTCATACGACTGATGCGCGGAAACCCGCAAAACAAATGAAGCCAACTGTCAGAACCGAACCGGAAAAATGGATTACAAAGATCTGAACAAGGCCTGCCCGAAAGATTGTTATCCTCTGCCAGAGATCAATTTAAAAGTCGACTCATTGGCACCTTTCAGATTCAAATGTTTTCTTGATGCTTACAAAGGGTATCACCAAATCTAGATGGCCAAATAAGACGAAGACAAGACAGTGTTCCGCACAGACATGGGAACCTTCTGCTACACAAAGATGCCATTGGGCTTAATAATGTTGGGGCCACTTACCAGCGTTTAATGGATACAGCATTTGTGAAACAGATCAGTGTCAATTTGGAGGTCTATGTAGATGATCTCGTCATCAAGAGTAGAGAAGAAGATCAAATGCTAAACGATATCCAGAAAACATTCGATCAACTACGGGGTGTAAGGATGAAGCTAAACCCAAGAAAGTGTTCTTTCGGAAGGGAAGAAGGAAAATTTTTGGGGGTTATAGTGACTAAAGATGGCTTCCGCGCAAACCCGGACAAGGTCCAAGCAATTGAGTGCATGCCATCCCCGTTTTCCGTTAAAGAAGTCCAAACATTAATGTGACGTCTCGTAGCATTGAACATGTTTTTGTCAAACTATGCGTCCAAATCATTTCCTTTTGTGGACACACTAAAAAACTGCTTGAAGAAGTCCAACTTCAACTGGACCACGGAAGCTGAAACAACTTTTCAAGAAATGAAGAAGTGTTTGAGCAACCTGCCTACAATGACTCCGCCGTTACCAGAAGAACCACTCACACTATACTTGTCCGTTACGGACAAAGCGGTAGGCGCAGTACTCATGGTTGACAGGAAAGGGGTACAAACCCCAATCTACTATGTTAGTCGTACACTTCTCGATGGAGAAAACCCATTATTCAACAACGGAAAAGTTGGTCCTTGCGGTAATTCATGTTTACAGGAGGCTACGCAGATACTTCCATGGCCACCCTATCAATGTCTTAACTGATTTCCGCATCAACGACATTCTGCACAAACCAGAACTTTCTGGAAGGCTAGCCAAATGGGCCATTGAGTTGGGTGAACATTCAATTACCTACAAAGCCAGACCTTCTTTCAAAGGCAGATCTTAGTAGACTTCGTTACAAAAGTACCAACAGACAAAATCGAAGAGTGCCTAAATGAAGCATCATCAAGCTCAACTCCATCAAATGAATCACAAAAGTGGGAGCTTTTCACTGATGGTGCCTGTAACGACGAAGGGGCTGGTGCGGGGTTACGTCTGATAACACCAGAGGGAAAATAGTATACTTATGCCATAAGGCTTGATTTCCCAACAACCAACAATGAGGAAGAATATGAGGCACTCCTAGCAGGTCTGTGCATAGCCAAAAAGATGGGAGCTCAACACATTGAAGCTTATGTTGACTCTATGTTGGTAGCTAACCACATAGACGGCTCATATGAAGCAAGAGAGCCATCCATGATTTTATACTTGGAACACGCTAAAGAGCTAATGCGCAGCTTTACCCATTGCAAAGTCACTCACGTGCGGTGCAGCCAGAACAAGCTAGAGAACGCCTTAAGCAAGATGGCTTCAACTGTATTTGACCACATGGCCAAAGATGTGCGGGTCGAGGTATTAAAAAACCCATCCGTACCACAACGAGAAGTGAATGTGGTTCAAACGGGAAAAAAATTCTTGGATCACCCCCATAATGGCTTATCTGACCAAGGGAATCCTCCCGTCCAACAGAGCAGAAGCCAGAAAGCTCCAACACAAAGCCGTACATTATGAGGTCATGGACGGTATTTTATACCGACGCTCCTACCTCGGGCCGTTACTACGACGTGTAGATTCCGCGAAGGCTACATACTTGATCAAAGACATTCACGAAGGGTCATGTGGGATGCACGCGGGCCCAAGGATGGTCGTCATAAAGCTCATGAATGCGGGCTATTATTGGCCCGGAATGCACTTTGACGCAGTAACTGAGCTGCGGAAATGCGATGCTTGTCAACGACACGCACCAGGTATGCTCAAGCCAAAAAACAAACCTGGTATCGGTTACAGCAGCGTGGCCTTTCCAAAAGTGGGCCATTGATTTAGAGGGACCTTTTCCCACTGCTCCGGGCAACATCAAATACCTAGTGGTAGCCATCGATTACTTCACCAAGTGGGTGGAAGCTAAAACTTTGGCCTCGCTAGATGGACGAACCATCAAGAAGTTCATATGGGAGTTAATCATATGCAGATTCGGCTTAGCACTAGAAATTGTGAGTGATAACGGTACGCAGTTTGCGGACCAGCATTTACAAGAATGGCTCATATCCATGAATGTTAAACAGATATTCACTTCAGTAGCGCATCCTCAAGCCAATGGTCAAGTGGAGAGCGCTAACCGAAGAATTTTCAAGGGTATCAAGGCCGGCTGGGAACAAAGTGCAGTGGTTGGGTCGATCAGCTCCCTCATGTTTTATGGGCTCATCGCACTTTATCCAAAACAAGCAATGGGGAAACACCATTCAACCTAACATATGGAACTGAGGCCGTAATACCCGCAGAGGTTATGTCCATCCCCAAGGGTACTGTTTGCACAAAACACCGACAACAACAAAGAGCTACGGATGAACTTGGACCTATTGGAAGAGCGTCGGGACACGACCTCTATCCATGAAGCTTCCTACAAGCAACAGCTAGAAAAATACTATAATGCGCGGGTCAAAAAACATATCTTTCGCGTAGGGGATTATGTATTCCGCAGCAATGAAGCATCAAACACTGAAAAACCCGGTAAGCTTGCTCCTAACTGCGAAGGACCCTATAAGATTCAAGAGGTGCTGGGAAAGGGCACGTATGCCTTAGAACGTCTGGATGGCACGCCCATCCCACGCACCTGGAATGCAGCGCAGCTGCGCATATGCTACATTTGAATTTCCTTTTTTTCTTAGTACAATTGTAATAAAGGCCTATGGCCCAATCATTTTATATTACAATAAATGTATGTTTTCACATATAATTACGTCATACAAAAAACATAAGAAGAACAAGTAAGCAATACAAAGAAGTGCAAATGATAGTATCATTACATGATCTGGCTACAAAAACATACAAAAAAGAGTGGTCGAGAGACATATATTGAACCACATCATCATATGATCCAAGACTTGTTCTACATATACCTATATATCTATTAACAAAACATCAAGTTCAAAGCTAAGAGGCATGCCTCCATCCACTACCAACCTTTCGGAGTTTGAGCTTCGGGGTGTTAGGTAAGTCTCCTAGCTCTGATAGCTTCTTCATCTTCAACGGTTGGCCATCAGAGGTCCCTTGATCGTCTAGATCATCAGGTCTCATACTCTCTTAGGACAACAGATAGCCATAGTATTCAGCCAGCCGATCAAGGGCATCAGCAAGTATCCCAATATGAACTAGATGATGAGACATCTTCATCATCCCCTTCACAGCTACGTTTTCATGATGCTGAAGATTTTCTGATGGGATGTTGGTAGACATTATTATCAAAGGAGATGAAGAGTTTCTTCAGACAAGTTATTATGAAAAAATGGTATGCATACAATTGCTGTATATAGAAGGGGAAGTACAAGTATTTAATTACCATAAATGGAAAATACTTGATTATCCTGGGGAAGTGTGACAGTCACTCAGTCAGAAGCTGACACAAGCCGCTGAAACTGTCACCTCTGCATTTAATAGTGTCAGACACAGACTGACACAAATTTGTGTCAGACCAGATGGCATCAGCTCATGATTGGTTCGTAGACAGAAGGAAAAACAAGCATCACATTGCAAAATTATAAAAGTAGTTAAACGATAAAGATGTCCACAAACATTACAAATAAAAGACAACTAAAGATGTTCAAAGTGCATGAAGGCATATTAATCAATATTTAAATAATGAGATACATCATCAGTGCGCAATGTCTCTTCTTGCGTACCACAGGCTGTGGACGAAGGGCCAGCCCCGCTGGCCGCAACAACCTTCTTGAACTCTTCCTCTTTTCGAGCTTTCTCCTCAAGCTTCGCGCCAAGTCGGCCAGAAACTTCAAAATAACCATGAAGTTCCCCGACAGGATCATCAGTCTTCAGGCACGCACCAATTACATCAAACACATCAAATTTAAGGGCCTCAAATTCCCTTTGAGCTTGTAGCATCTCAGCTTCATACGGTTTGTCGTAGTACGACCCTTCTTGAATCTTCTTCCCATAAGCATGGTGGTAAAAACCTTCACTAAAGCCAAGGTTGAGGCCCTGCTTCAAAGCAGAACAGGCAATTTTGGCTATGACATTTCCTAGCTTTGGTTCGTTCCACACCCGCTTGAATATCTGCGCAACAGTCAAAGTTTCAAAAATGCACTAATAAGCAGGAAACAAATTTACTACAAAAGCGTGAGCAGCTTACCCCTGCTACACCATCACGCATCATCCAGTTAACTATATCCTGGGCAGCAACAGCAACATTGGATGCATCCTGGTATGCTACGCACGTCTGGTCCAATTCTGCTTGAATCTGGGAACATGAAGACTCAACAAGAGCTTTTTCTTCTTCCAATTTTCACTTGTCTTGGCCAAGTTGTTTAATTTTCAACTCCGCTTCGGACAATGCGGAGGTAGCTTTCAACAGGTCTTCGTGCTGACGGTTGTACTTGTCAATTGTGTCAGCTAACTCCCCCTGCTTTGCATCAAGTGTCTTTTGCTTCTCCTCAGCACCTTTGACAAGCCGCGCATTGTCATTCTTCAACTTCTTCACCTCTTCAACTGCTTCACGAGCCTCCTTCTTGTGGAAATCAATCTATGATTTGATATCTGCCTGAGCAAGCTGGAACTCTTCCTCACACTGCAACAGCCCGGCCTCTGAATCCTTCAAGTTTTGCCAATCACGGATAAACTCATTTTCACGACGGATCAGAGAGCCGAGCCCACTCACTGCCAAAGCAAGGTTCATGGCCACATCAGTAAACAGGGACCTACGATCCACACTGTCTTGGTAGTCACGCTCTGCTGGAGGAACGGACAAAGTCACGAATTCTTGAGCATCCAACGGATTTGTGAAACGGGTCGTATCCATAATATCCTAGCACGGCTGATATGGCCTAGGTTGGTCAGGGTCACGCGATGAAAATCTACCCCGTCCGCGTCCAACTTGCCCTGACCCGCGAGACCTCCAACTACCTTCAGAACTAGCTTTTCTGTACAACAGTGTTGAACCTTTAACAGTCCGCACAAGATCAGTTGGGTTGCTCTTTAAAGTATCAACCACATTACCCTTCAACATGCTAGCATCAGCATTTGCCCCCTGCTCAAAGCCTTGATCACGAACTCGGTTCTCCTCGAACGTGGGAACCTCAGAAGATACATCATCTACCTTCTTCTTCCCAGCCGCCTTCTCCAACACAATCACCACGTCATTAGAGGTCGGTTCAACCTGTTGCTACTGCACTTGAACAGTCATTGACCCTTGGGGCTCTGGATTTTCTTTAACATTCACAACATCTTTAATCACTGTAACTGAAGGTTTTGGATTCAATGTCTTCTCACTTGCCTCTTCAACAACGTCAACTTGTTCAATAACAGGGGGATCAAGACATGATGTCTTATCAACCTCAGAAGAGCTTCGCTCTAAAGGTGATTCTGCAAAAGGAATTGTATCTGCGCAAGAACAAAGGTACATCAGTCACACGCTAGGACTCAAGATCCTTAATATAACAATGGAACTCTCTTTACCTGTTAAATGCCTCAAAGTCTTCATCGGAAGGTTCTCACGGCTGGGCGGGGGCTTAACAGTCAATGTAAGCTGACGACCCTTAGACCCGGTAATTGGCTTGAACGTATCAAGAGGCACAACCGTAATAGGCTCAGGCCACGGTACTGGGGCCACTTTATTAGTTGGCGGCGGAACCTAAACTTGACTTTGCTTCAGAGCATCTATCCTCTGCTGGAATAACTCCGCAGAAACACCTTCATTTTGATGCGTCAGCGAATGTTGCCGACGGCGTTTATGCTCAAGCTCAGTATCTGACTCAGTAGCCTCATCATCATCCTCTTCTATGATGGGGGCAGTGGGTGCTTTAGGTTTCTTACTCTCTTTGGCACGCTTTTTCTTTGAAGTACTAGTGCCTGTTTTGGAAACCACATCTGTACCTGATCAATCAACAGCAAGAAAACGGGTAAAAAACTCAACATTAACCAGTGCAATCTTGTTTCTGGTGTCTTGGAGATTGTTCCTCGATATCTATTGTAATCTTTCTATGGGATTGAATCCTCGCACCTGTCACGAAGGACGCGCGATATTACCACGCGGGTAACGTACACAAATGCGCATCCTTCGTGCGCATGAGGTACTCACCCAAAAAAGATTAAGAAACAAAGGAATAAACTAACCTGTCCTAGCATAATGCTTGGGAGGGTCAACAAGGTTCGGAGCCAAGAAATTTGAGCTCAACCTCTCAAACAACGTTTGCGCGCCCTCAGGAGCCTGGTTATATACAACACGCGCACCACCCCTCTGCGCAAATAAATCAAACAAGGACATCCCTGCCACACACTAAACCAGAGCGCGTCATAAGAATATGTTACAGATAGTAATATGAACGACAACACATATCAAGACATACCTTCTTTCGGAACACACGGATCATACCCTATCGGATTGTTAAGCTGGCTCAGACCCAGCATCACCAGTTTACCTTCTGAACACTCGTCCATGACAAGCGGAGTAGCATGGGCACAAAGAGACTTATACCACTCCTGTTCTTTGTAATTTTCCGTGGGAGTGAACTCAACAATTCTCTCCTTTAAACCTACAGCCATCCACTGCAAGGGAGCTGGGATGACTCCGTTGTTGACATAAAAGAACTTTCTTTTTCCAATCGTACATAGATTTAAGATTTTCAGAAACAAGCTGCTTCACTTTCCTACGTGCAACAAGGCTATACCAACCTCTTCCCCCACGAGCAACTTCTAGAACATAAAATACGTTCAGTTTATCGAATGTAGGTTCGATATCCAAAGCCCTGCATGTTGCTTCAAAGTGTATTAAACGAAGCCACCCAAGAAGGGCATTCACAATAAAATTTGTGGTGGGAAGTCGGAAACTACACTTCGAAAACACTGCTGCATATAGTGCAATTTTGCCCTCTGTTGCTTGCAAAGCAATTTTGCCTTCTCCAGGAAGTTCAGGGTCCCACTCTTTCTGGATCCCACATTGATCAAGAAATGCAGCAAAGGAGGCTTTATCCCACTTTATTGTTGTAGTATCAATACTCTTGGACGACTACTTTACAGACTCAGAGGCCTTGACTGGACCAGGAATGCTCTGGGAGTCTTGTGACATGATGAACAATTGAAGAGATTCAAGAAGATTTGAATAAAGGACGGTAGAAAATTTGAATATGAAACGAAAGAAATAAAGAAGGAGTGGGAAACTGCTAATTCGAAATGATTTTATAGGCTTGGCAATCAATACAGCTGACGTCATGTCACGTGGGCCATTCACCTTTTTCGAGCATGAGCCCAATCACAAAGCTACATGTGTTTGACAGAAGACAGAGAGACGCCACACGCGCCTCACGCGCCCACTCGCCTGACACCTGCTTAGGAACGTGTCTATGCACATATCAACCGTCAGCAGTCACGTCAAATCACACTCGCTAGCATAACCACACGTTTTCAAAATCGTGGGGAATTGACAACTGTCCAGTGCGAACTGCTGACGTGTCATTCAT
Source organism: Ambrosia x helenae (assembly GCA_030844895.1). NCBI lineage: Eukaryota > Viridiplantae > Streptophyta > Magnoliopsida > Asterales > Asteraceae > Ambrosia > Ambrosia x helenae. The sequence goes on from CM061234.1 coordinate 71,208,682, forward strand.
CCGCGGAAAATTGACGAAAAACCACAATATACGTTCTCCGCACAATGTCCTTGCGCAAATATACTCCCGACAACTCCACAAATCATAGGAAACATACAACACAAATATTTTTAGTCCCCGCAACACAATATTGATGAGCTATCATCAACACTACAATCATTTTTAGTCCAGCATCTCTCCTACCTCATCATAACTTCAGAGATAGAAGACTCGCTGGACTGGGGGGACTTGATGGGATTGGGTACTAAACCGACTAGTCAGCATATCCAAATCCGGATACAAAACTGCACGGAAGGGACTCACGCGCAAAAGACCAAAGGAGTAATTCACGCTTGGTCAATATTCACGTCACGGTCAAAGGCGGATATCACACATGGTTAACCGCCATGCATGAATCAAGGTAACGGTTATGTGGACTCAGAATTAAAGGCGGTAAATCGTTCCATCATTCCTTTAATCTTAGCTTCTCTTAACTACCTTACCAACATAATCAAGGGTAGTGGAGACAACCTAACCGGGCTTAAGCCAACCACGGTTAGGACTTGGGTAATGGTGGCATACGTCAACTCCTATATAAGGGATCACATCCCTAGTAGGAAGGACACTTTTTGCTAACCCAAAGAGATATCACTAAAGATAGTATCCCCATTCACCCCGTTTTTGTTATAAACTACTACCTTGTGTAGTTGTTGTAACACCCCAACCGATGGCGGAAACATCGAGGTGTCACGTAAGAATGAGTATATAGTAGCACACGGTAATCAAGTTTTAATTGAAATTTATTTAAAGTAAAAATATCCAAAATTGAAAATACATAACAAGTCTTGAATGGAATTCTAATACATAAAAAGCCAAACAAAGCATAAACTTCAAATTGTCTCTTCATGCTAACTCTCTAGACTTCAATCATCATTATTTCCTGTTGAGTTGTAAAAATGGGGGGGTCAACTAGAAGTTGGTGAGAATACATAAGCCATGTCAAGCAAATAGTTTAGGTATAAAAGTTTAGCAATTCATATGTCTATCGTAAGTTTAAGTCTACATGAATAAACATGATATGTTGAATCGACATAATCAAACCTCCGACTAGTTTAGGTTCATCCCGTCATCCACGGTTCACCTTAATAATATGTTGGAACGATAACAATCACCCACGCTATCTATGTAGGAGGTACACGTATCCGGGTGGGATTGTCAATCCAATAGATCTATTATTGAGTATCGCCGGCTTGGCCATAGCTAATGATTATGTAATGTTGAAACTCGTTGAAACTGTTGTTGTAGTCTAAATCATGAGGCATTAAAGTTTACAACTAGACATGTATGTAGAATTGCTTAAGTATAATGTTGCAAGTATAAAGAATTGCATAAACATGGTTACGTAAACTCACCTTAGCAAAGTATTAAGTCTCGAGAAATAGAATATGTGTAGCCCCAATGTTGCCAATTACAAGAGCTTATAATCAAAGCTTCAATTGTAGAAGTAATAGACTATAGAAGAAAAGTTTGAGGGAAATTTTATTCGGATTGAAACAATCGATTTAGAGGTGGCAAGTGTAATGGTTCATAGGTGGGTTTTTATACTAGTTTTGGATTCAATTAGCCATTAAAATTGGTCAACACCATAAAGTAAGGTTTTATGATGAATTGACCATTTGACTAAGACTTTGACTGTTTGACTAAGACTTTGACTTGGACTTTGACTATTTGACTCAAGGCTTTATTTAAGAAATAAAAAAAAATCATTAGTTTGAATTAGAAAATAAAAAAACACCGTCTTATAAAATGACGATTTTATAAATAGAATTAGTATAGGACATATGTCATGATTGAAGATTTTTTTTTTAGTACAATGATAAAAGGAACTTAGAAAAATAGAGTGCACGGATAAAGATAAGAATACTTAGAAATAAATTAGACTTTATATCATGGATTGGGAAATACTATAATGCAAAATAAATGGGAAAATTCGTTATGTTACAGTCTCCCCTACTTTTAGAAACTTCGTCCCGAAGTTATAAAAAAAACACCGGGTTGACAGTGATTAGGGCAACTGTGGTTTGGAAAATTTGTGTTAAGACATGACATGAATTTATAGGTAACAGAATAAACTATTTCGAATAATTTGGTAAGAGGTTTGATAGGTGTGGGTTTTAAGGGTTGGATTAGGTTCGTCTATAATAGCAAGGAGAAAAAGAATCTAGCAAAACACTAAACTTTAAGTTTTAGGAATCTTAAAAAGAAATGCATGAGTTAATTGACTATAGAAATACTAAACAGGTAACTAGAAATTATAATTGGTTATCTACCAAAAACCTTGATAGAATTTCACACTACCTTAACGTACCTGTAAATTCATGATTACGTTCCGGACCGTAATCACCAATTTACCTTACATTAGAGTTTTGTGTCCTTCTATGACTCTAATCACACATGTAAGACAACAATGCAAAATAACCTTGTATACAATGTATCCAAAAATGAGTCCAACTGTTGAGCAGGAAAAAAGACTTCTACCAGTTAGTGAGTAAGAACCTCAACCGATTGTTGAGCAGGTGCGATAGCCACTACCAGTCATTGAGCAGGTTGTAGGGCCTCTACCGACTGTTGAGCAGGCATGATGACCTCTACCAATCGTTGAGTAGGTTATTTGGTACTCTACTAACTGTTGAGCAAGTACTTCATCCTCTATCAGTTGTTTGATTAAGTGCACCAATTATTACACACATGAATTGCAAATTGATAATATGTACATGTAAGCAATCCAGTATCAAGTATATCATACGAGTTGTAATAGAGTTGCCCTAGACAAGGTTAATGACTCTAGGTGTGTCTATAGCAAATAGTTTATATTCCATGAATTCTAGTTTCAAATGTTCAAATATGGTAGATAGTCGAATCCTCATGTATAACTAAGGATTATGTTTGATGCAACACACAATCAAGTTACAATAGTTTGGTTATCATAGGTAACTAGCTCATGTGTGAGAAGGTGAAGGATATGAATTTAGTTCTTGAGAGGATGATGAAAAATCTTGAAGCAGAATCAAGGTTGTGAGAGATAGTGAATGTGAAGATAGTTTATAAAGAGTTTATTTTATAGTAAGGAGATTATGTAGCAGTGTAAATTTTGGGGTTTGGATCAAAGGTTATAATCAAGTGTATAAGAAAACATGATTGTGGTATATGCCAAATATTGTAAAAATTTGAACAAGTTGAAAATGAGTGAGTGTCGATGGAGAATCTAGAGACTAGATATTATTCCTATGGATAAAAAAAATCTTATTTTCAAAATTGGTTTTATACATAAAGCAAAAGTTGTTAAATAGTACAAGCTAAGTGGGCTTTGATTAAAATATTCCCGTTAGTTGGAGATTTCAAACATGACATTAGGTTTTGAAGATCAAGGTTCTATTAAGTGATTTTTAATAGTTTAAAGCATTATATAGAAAATTGTTTGTTACGTCAATAAATAAACAATTGAATTTAAGTTCGAGGACATCTTTTGACAAAAATATGTACTTTGTAAAGTTACTAGGTAATGAAAATACAACAAGATTTAGAAATCTTTAGTTTGTGCTAAGGTATGAGGTTATAGTCTTTAAAAATAAGTAACATGTGGAGAAATGAAATAATATGATTTGGGTAGGGTGTTGAATATTTAAAAAGTGGCTAAGATGGTAAGGTGAAGTGTGATTGTGAAATCCATAGATGGTTATGAAATGAGATTGATTTAAGCTGTAAAATTTTGAGATTTTAGAGCTTAGTTTAAGGAAAGTGAGTGTAATCATTTATTCATTAATTAAAACGAATAAACGAAAACGTTGACTTATCAAAACTTCTAGATTCTAATAACATAGTGAAGACATGCTTTAGCCTATAAGTGAACAATCATCCTGAGAATTCCCAGGTAGGCATCCGGGTCCCTCGTCTGATTGGGATTTATGCGCAATGCCAGTCCTAGACAGAAAACTCAGAATACAGGCATTCACCCTTCCAGATTGCACGTGTTCGTTATTAAAATCTAGAACTTCGACGAGATCTTCAAGGTGGTTCAGGCTAAACCTGAGGATTTGTCCTATTAGTCTAAGAGTAGATCTTGTGATGGAGAACAATCTTCTTGTAGGGACTAAAGTAGGGATAAGAAGTAGGAGGGGGATAGAGAATAGAAGCAAGTAAGGTTGCAAGTAAAAGGAGCAAGTACTAGTTAAAATCCTATGGTTATAGACTAGATTATTTTTCTAATAACCTAATTCCCTATAACCATGGCTCTGATACCAATCTGTAACACCCCAACCGATGGCGGAAACATCGAGGTGTCACGTAAGAATGAGTATATAGTAGCACACGGTATTCAAGTTTTAATTGAAATTAATTTAAAGTAAAAATATCCAAAATTGAAAATACATAACAAGTCTTGAATGGAATTCTAATACATCAAAAAGCCAAACAAAGCATAAACTTCAAATTGTCTCCTCATGCTAACTCTCTAGACTTCAATCATCATTATTTCCTGTTGAGTTGTAAAAATGGGGGGGTCAACTAGAAGTTGGTGAGAATACATAAGCCATGTCAAGCAAATAGTTTAGGTATAAAAGTTTAGCAATTCATATGTCTATCGTAAGTTTAAGTCTACATGAATAAACATGATATGTTGAATCGACATAATCAAACCTCCGACTAGTTTAGGTCCATCCCGTCATCCACGGTTCACCTTAATAATATGTTGGAACGATAACAATCACCCACGCTACCTATGTAGGAGGTACACGTATCCGGGTGGGATTGTCAATCCAATAGATCTATTATTGAGTATCGCCGGCTTGGCCATAGCTAATGATTATGTAATGTTGAAACTCGTTGAAACTGTTGTTGTAGTCTAAATCATGAGGCATTAAAGTTTACAACTAGACATGTATGTAGAATTGCTTAAGTATAATGTTGCAAGTATAAAGAATTGCATAAACATGGTTACGTAAACTCACCTTAGCAAAGTATTAAGTCTCGAGAAATAGAATATGTGTAGCCCCAAAGTTGCCAATTACAAGAGCTTATAATCAAAGCTTCAATTGTAGAAGTAATAGACTATAGAAGAAAAGTATGAGGGAAAGTTTAATCGGATTGAAACAATCGATTTAGAGGTGGCAAGTGTAATGGTTCATAGGTGGGTTTTTATACTAGTTTTGGTTTCAATTAGCCATTAAAATTGGTCAACGCCATAAAGTAAGGTTTTATGATGAATTGACCATTTGACTAAGACTTTGACTGTTTGACTAAGACTTTGACTAGGACTTTGACCAGGACTTTGACTATTTTATTCAAGGCTTTATTTAAGAAATAAAAAAATCATTAGTTTGAATTAGAAAATAAAAAAACACCGTCTTATAAAATGACGATTTTATAAATAGAATTAGGATAGGACATATGTCATGATTGAAGATTTTTTTTTTAGTACAATGATAAGAGGAACTTAGAAAAATAGAGTGCACGGATAAAGATAAGAATACTTAGAAATAAATTCGACTTTATATCATGGATTGGGAAATACTTTAATGCAAAATAAATGGGATAATTCGTGAGGTTACAGTTGTCTCCCTACCCACCTCAACTCTTGTTTGCAGGTCATTCAATCTGAAGCTGCTAGTGAAGGATCAACCCTGTAGATATAATAATCTCATCATCCCTACCCGGTGGTAAGACTATTTGTTTCTTCTACTCTCTTTGTAATAACTGATATTGCTGGTCTAATAATATAAACAAAATTACTTTTAAATCAGTGTTTTCAAGTTCATAATTACTAACAGCTGAGATCCCAAAAACTTTATGACGCAAGTGTATAAATGAAGGATTTAGATGGAAACTTACACAATACGACAGTCATTAATGCTAGATGTACTTATTTTTACTATTATTAAACAATTAAAAAAATGTTACTATAAATTTACATATTATTGTTTTTGTTTTTATTAAACAACTAAAATTACTTAATTTCAGAAAATGATTTTATAAAAATAGGTTTTAGTACAAAGAGTTGTTGCTATAAACAGTTGTTATTTCAACAGTTTCAAAGAAACAGACATTGCATATGGAGAACATAAACGACCTTTACAAGGATATGTTTACGAAACAACACAAATAAAGAAATATAGAAAAGAAACAGAGAATCATTACACATCAAATGTTAAAAAAGCAATTTAAATTCATTAAAGAACATAAACAATTAAAATTACAAATTAAAAAAAATAACAAAGTTAGTTATTTAAAGAAGTTGTAGAACTTCTTTGAAAACTACATTAGTTGTAACTATGGAAACTTTTTTTTTTCTGTATCACAAATCAAAATCTTTAGACCCTTCCTACTTTTGACCGTGGAAACGGCAACATAGAGCTGCCCATGACTGAAAACAGGACGTGGAAGATACAAACCAACACGTTCAAGCGACTGTCCTTGACTTTTGTTTATTGTCATTGCAAAACACAGACAGATGGGAAACTGTCTACGAGAAATTTCGACAGGTATTCCCTTATCCACAGGTATCATCTTCAATCTAGAAATCAACGTAGTATAACCAATATTACTTCCTGTGATAATTTTTGCCTCAATAGCAACTTTTCCAAGTTTGGTAACCTATAAACGTGTTCCATTACACAATCTATGTGCCTGGTCAATATTTCTAAGTAACATTACTGGAGCTCCCACTTTCAATACTAACTTATGGTTGGGTAAACCAGATAAATGAATATTGATTAGCACATCAGGGGAAAATAATGCTGCATTAATATCTGATTCTTGTTCACATTCAAGTAAACTATCTGAACTAAGATAAACTTTTTCTTCACCAGGTAGAGCTTTTAACAACTCATCATTTATTGAATCAACAACATCATTGGTCGGAGAAAGAATGGCTCTTTGTTGGAAATAATTTGAATCCCATAATGACTTATTCATATCCGGATACGTGAATGAAATCAAAGAAGAAATAGGATTCATTTGATTATGAATTAGTAAATCATCTGGTATATCAAAATCTGTCTCACCATCATTTTGATCACCAAGGACGTCATCCCCAAGCTTTAAAATCCACTCTACAAATTGTTTAGTCTCTTCAAAATCCTTTTCTTTGCATCCAACTCTTAACCTCATATTTTCAGTTAATTTTAATACTTTACAATGTTTCCATATATAAGAAGAATTCAAAGAAGCATTATCTATCATACTCCTAGTACCTTTAATAATAACTGGAAGAATCTGTCTAAAATCACCATCAAAAAGAACAACTTTTCCTCCAAAAGGCTTGCTCTGCAAAGTTGATTGATTGGAACGTAATACATCTCTCATTATTCTATCCAGGGCTTCAAAACAATGTTATGCATCATAGGTGCTTCATCCCAAATAATCAATTTTGTCATTCCTCACCTAATTCACTGTTAGGTTCTATTGAACAAATAGAATCTTTATTAATGTGTATTGGAATTACAAACCTTGAATGAGCAATTCTACTACCATCTAGTAAGAGTGATGCAATTCCACTAGAAGCAACGTTCAAAAATAATTCACCTTTTGACCTCAAAGCGGCTAAAAAACTCTTCCAAAGATAAGTTTTCCTAGTGCCACCATATCCATAAACAAAAAACACACCTCCTTCACCTTTTGCAACCGGATCCATGATAGTTTCGTAAACTCTGTGTTGTTCAGCAGTTAAACAGTTTAAATACCCTGCATGTTCAATCCGTAGAGATGATCTATCATAAGAAAGTTCTTTCAATATCAATCGATTATTTACTGCTAAAACATAATTTTCAGGAGCATTTGGCATGTCTGGAAAGTTTTTTAGTGTACTACCATTGTTCAGCAACAATGTTTCAATCTTTGACAGACAAATGTTTTCAACTTCTTCTTGGCTAAAATTCAACACGAAAAAAATATTAAAAAGTATTAGTAACATTGAATTTAAAACTTATTTAATATTTTTTTTATTTTAAACTAATTACTTTTAGAAACTAATGAAATTACCTTCTATACCAGTTATCTCCCTTTCCTTCTTTATAATATCTTGACATAATACAACTTTGGTTTGACACCAAAAGTCACCGGGACGAGAGATTGAATTTGACAATAGCAACATTACAAAAAAGGATCGCAAAAACCCTCCAGTTGACCAATCATTTGCCTCTTTAATAGCAATAACATATTTTTTATCATCATCTAACAACCTCGTGCAAAACAGGCATCTTTGAATGTTTCAAACACTTCACCATCAATTGTTTTTATATCATTGTAACAGGTAGCTGCAATAACATGATTTAATAAAATTCTTAGGTAGTAACAATCGCCAAGAGATGGAGGCACATAATGTATCCTGCCAATAGACTACAAAGTCTTTATTCGTGGAGTCCACTTTCGATCTTTACGTGACCAAACATAGTATTTCGAAAAACCTATATATTTCAATTTCCTGGCAAAATCATTAGTTTTTATAGTTTCCATCCACTTTGTGAACATTGACATTTTCAACGTTGGATTATTAACAATATCACATAAATTAGAATCATCATCATAAACAATAGTCTGACCATTTTCACAATGGAAAGGCAACACTTCAACACCTGGAAATCTATAATGTATGTCATATTTGAATATTCTCCAAGCAGCCTCACAGGAAGAAATATACCTACAATCAAGGTATGTCTTTACCTCATTTAAGTCATTATTTTGCTCAGTATCAGACTTGGATTGGAAAACAGAAGCCGTAACTCTATTAGGTCCCTTATTAGTATACTTAAACAAATATTTAATAGAACCTGACTGATTGCACCATTCAACATTCACGTGGCATTGGTATCTTTGGAGCAAAACAGGATTGTAAGGAACTACATACCTATTATCAAGCTGGACGCCCTTCTTTTCAACTCTACTACTTGTTTCACGACGATGGTAGTCTGGATAACCATCAGAATCAACACAAGTCTCATCCACATATTTTTAGAGAACTTTTTAGAACATTTAAAGTTAACCATGCATGGACATTGAGGGTTTTCTGTACCGCAAGGTCCATGAATCATAAACTGCTTGACAAGTTTATACAACTCAGGATCTTTAAGTTTATCGGGGATCTCTGTACTAATTACACGATCGATATTAGATGCAATTGGGAATTTGCTTTCAGCAATCAGGAACAAACATATGTGGGCATGTGGCAGTCCACGTTTTTGAAATTCAATCGTATAAACAACTGAAAAATTGATAACAGTAACATTAGTTGTAGTTAAATAAAAATACCTTTATTCATAAACAATTAAATATATTTATTAAAAGATACCTGCTTGTGTCTCACCAAACAGTTTATACTTGTGCAAATCTTTGATTAAATTATCCAATTTAATCTTAAATATTCTAGATATAATATCATGTCTATCTTCTGCTTTAAGATCTTTATCAGACAAACACCTGAAAATCTCAGGCAGCCTTGGATTACAAGTAATTGTTATGAATAAATCCGGATATCCAACGGCCTTGCAAATTGCCATAGCATCCATGTACTTTTGCATCATATATCTAGAACCACAAGTAAATGATGAAGGCACAACTATACGTTTACCAAAATTTGTGTATTATTCTCTCCACCTTCGACAGTAGCACTCAAATTCTTAAAACTTTGGCTTCTAAGTTTTGGTTGTTGACGTTTTATATAATATAGGCGAGCAGACTCTACCATTGTGTACACATCAACTAAAAACTATTGAAACAGTTTTTTCGCATGAACTATTAATGAAAACTGATTATGCCTATCTTGTATCCTATCAGAAAAAAATTCCCTCATTGAAACATTGCTTCTAACTTTGTCATTATCAATTGCAATATCATTATGTTTAATACCAAGTCTGTAACCATCTTTAGCATATGGGAAAGTAAGTGGATACTGCATGGCAAGATAAGAAGGATGAAGTTCGCTAATTCTTTTAAGTCCATTAGTCTTTGATCAAACAATGATATCTCTTGTGTCGAATGATCCATCAAAATCACCAATTATTAATGCGGCAACTTCTGACACAGTTGGTAGGTTATAAACTCTTCCATCCTTATCTCTTGTTCCAATAAGTTTCAATAATACTTTTTCAAAGTCATTTTCTTTAAAATAATCTCTTACCATTCTGAAGGATTTCACAAGAGGATTGCAGGAATCCAACATATCTTTAAGAATCCTGATGGTGTCAACATCAAGGGCATTTTTTGTAGTAGAATTAGTTGTAATTCAGAACTGCATAAAAATTAAAAATTTGACCATAACATTTAATTAAAATGAAAAACGTATGAAAATCTGAAATGAGAAATAAGTAAAACAAAAATTGTAACACATTAAGTATAAAAATTACCTAATTGCCTTTTGACGATTTACAACTTCATTTTCTGAATCGTATATGTAAAGTTGTGAAAATTTAGGTTGTTCTCCATCATCTGGAAGAAGGCTACCCATTCGATGATAATTCTGACCCTGAAGTCTAAATACGTAAGGACCTTTACCTCTATGAGAACTTTTGTCAACCTTGCCACCAAGGGACGTAAAAGAAAACATCATATTATATGCTCTAATGTAATGCATGAAGTTTTGTCTTTTTGGAGTATAACCTTTATACAAATTATGTAGTAATGTAGGTGGTTGAGCTAATGGTGGAAGTTTAACATCAACATTCGAACAGTAGAGCGAAAATGTTGTTTTCTGACTATATTTATTTCCTCTAAGTGTTTCATCTTCCCACAATAATGCTTGACATTTAGAGCAGACAAAAACAACATCTCCATGATCTATATAATCTAGAAAATGAACAAAATTATAAAATGCAAATTTAATAACATAAAAACAAACAGAACCTTGTACCTGTTGAAATTCCAAAAACCTTTTGAACATTAGGATCTACCAATACATCATTAGCCATATTTAAATCAAATTTATGTATCTGACTTGTATATAATTTTTTTTCTGAATTTATAACGAATACGATTATCATTTGAACATTCACCTACAACAATAATATAGATAAATTAATATTTACATCCTTAACAGTATCTAAAAGCTTTATGTCAGCTTCATTTATACTTATATTTATATATAATATATAATAACTTATACATTTTATGTAGAAACAACTTACCAACACAATTTAAAAGACTTGAGCTTTCAAAAGTTCTACTAGAAGAACTATCCAATTTTAAGGGACTTTGATGTATATACCTTGATGACCTTTGCCTCGTTGATGCTTTTAAAAATTTAAACATAATATATAAACAATAATGAGCAAAATATGAATAATGATCAAAGAAAAAGAGTTCAAACTTCAATTATAACAACTTACCTTTCCTTTTGGTAGATGATTCACAGAAAGTACTACCAATAGTTGGAGTCACGTTACCACTATGTTGACTTACATTCATTGAGCAAGTTTTTGTTGTTGAAACTTGTAAAACAAAACAAAATATGTAAGCATTAATAAAAGGTACAACATTAATATTTAATACAGCACAATTTTTATTCCAATGTACAATACAAACCGTTGGATATACCTGACAATGCAATCTTCTCTAAAGGAGTAGATGTGGATCCATCATTAAAATGACGATTATATTTAATCTGCTGCAAAATGTCCTTCCTTTTCTTTCTTGCGTCTGCAGAATATTGAGTCAGGGTTTGCACAGGATACAATTCATAGTGACTTGAAACTTGTTAATACAAAACATATGTCAGAATTAATAAAATGTATAATATAAATATGTAATAAAAAACAAATTTGATTACAATTTATAACACATACCGTTAGTTATATTTAACAGAGGAGTTCTCGGTAAAGCTAAGGATGTCAATCCAGGATGAAAGACACTTCTATTTTTACGATGTTGCATAATATGCTTCCTTATTTTTCTTACTTCTGCACACTTCTTTTGTGTCGGAGTTTGGCCAAAGTAAAACTTATAGTTGTTTGAAACTTGTAAAGCAAATAAAACAAATGTAACAATTAAAAAAATTCGAACATGTGATACAACAAATTTTTGATATAATTATAAGACATACCTATGGAAATATTTGTCAACGGAGTACTCAGGAAAGAAGAGGATGTGCATCCACCATGAAGAGGACGTTTATTTTTAAGTTCTTGCATAATATCTTTTCTTTTATTTTCTTGCTTGTGCAGAGTTTTCAGGCAGACTTTGCTCATAAAAGAATTGATACTGACTTAAATATTTATTGTGCAAATCCATAATATCAAGTGTCTGTTAAACAACTATATGAAATTTACATTATATATTTTGTAGTTATTGATTACAAAATAGAATTATAAATCAAAATGTTAAATTCTAACCGAAATAGTTTGGAGCTATTCAGAAGAACACAAAACTCATTTTTTGTAAACTCATATAAGGAGGGAAATTTGTATTTTCAAATTTTCATTTACTGAAATCAAATAATGATCTTTTAGGGTTGAAATAGAAATTGAAATTAAAATTAAGTAATAATAAAAAATTATATTACATATATTATTATTATTATTATCATTATTATTATTGTTGTTATTATTATTAGTGTATTATTATTATACTAAATACTAATTGAACCTTAAATTACAACTTTTAAAACTGAAGGGTTGAAAACAAAATATTACAGTTTAAACTTATTTTCATTTAAATAAATAGATATCTATGTCTATAGATTACTTTGTTGATTATATACAACGAACACACATAATACAAACTAAAAGAACTCATCGATCGATTAAAATTCTTCATCAATTATCGGAAAACGACATTCAGGTAACTTCTTTTAAAATTTTGATCGATAAATAACTTTTAGTACTAAACATCTGTCAGTAATATTAACTGGTATTGTGAAATGAACAGATCTTAAAATATGATATAGTATTCCCCTGTTTTGAAATTAATATTAGATTTGATGATCTTAAATATAATTGGTATCGTGATTATTATCTGTATATATATGAATAAAAACATAATCGTCTTTTATATAAGATTTGATTATGTTAAATATATAATGGACAGGATACCATCATGGAAGTATCATTTATAAAGATGTTAATGGAAGTTGATTTGTTTAAACTGGTATGAATTTCAAGTGATAAATTATGTTCAACTTCTAATATGTCAAATATTTATATTTATAACAAAGAACATAAATTTAAGAGAAAACATATTATTTGTAGGAGATACCAAGTGATTTTGCAACACAATTTTGGGACAACAATGGAAGCCTACATTAATAGAGATAAGACTAAAACATGGTAAAGCATGGAAGTTATGGTTGAGAAAAAGACCTGATGAAGTTTTCTTTACAGACGGTTGGATAAATATTGTCAGGGAAGTAAAACTGATAAAATACACTCTATTGCTTTTTACACCAATTGATGCAAAAACGTTTGAACTTTCATACTTTGAGGATGAAGAAAGGGAAAGTCATTTTAAAGCCTAAACATGCACCACAAATTTGGAGTAATGGTAAGTAAAATGAAAATATATTTAAATGAATTATTAGTTAATAAACAAAATTATACAATGAAATAGTATAATAATTTAATGAATCTGTATATTTTTATCAGGCAGTACCAAAGGAATTTATTGAAAATAACTATGAAGGCAAATACATTCCAGCTGACATTAAAATTAACGCAAGTGGATTGACGTTTAATGTCAAATTGGATAAAATGTATAAATCTTATATTCTGAAGGAAGGATGGACTCATCTTTTAGAAGCATTTGGGTTGGAGTTAACTGACACCTTTATATTTAATATTATTTACAATGAGACATGGAAACTAACAGTTTATAGAAAGGACACTGAATTGAAGGTTAAATATTCTCCAAAACAACAACGTGAAGATCCAAAACCAAAGCATATACAAAATTTACAACAGGTACTTATCCTATTTAAAATGTTGACTACTTAATTATTTTTATAGATTGTAAACTAACTTTATGTAACTACTATAGGAAGAAAGAGGTTTAGAAGAAATGAAGAAAACTAATAAAAGAGAAGCTACAGATTATCCTGAATCAAGTTTGAAGCGATCCAAACAGGCTTACAAAGAAAAGAAAGATGATTCACATCAAAGTGTTAATGATGTAATTAACTTTACTCGAGTTGAACATGGAGAAAACATAATGGTACTATATTAATCGTAATAAGTTATTTTTAAATTTAAAGATGATTTATATTATATTAACTATAAAATCTGACAAATGAAATAATAAAATAATCAATGCAGCGACTGCCAAATGATGTTGCAGAATCAGCCTAACTGAAGACAAATTTAAAACCAATTAAAATTCAGAATTTAAAAAGAGAAGAAAAATGGTTACCTATCAAGTCTGAGAAGAATGGGAATACAAAGAGATATGTGTTGAAGGATTGAGCTATTTTTTTTCAAAAGATAATAACATAAGAAAAGGTGATACCATCTACTTCAGTTTTATAAAATCAAGACAACTTCTGATTCTTGACATGGTGGAGCCTAACATTTGAAAATTGTTATATTTTATATTGAACAAAAGCCAGTAAACTTCAATTTATTTAATGTTATGATTGCTATATTTGTATTCTACTTTTGAACTCCTAATACTTTTGAGACCATGAATAAATTTCACAAATTGATTTGTAAAAATGTAACAAATATCTATTACACAACACTCTGAAACCGCTGCTATAATACAACTTCGTGACTACAATATCTGTTGATAACAGATAATGCATCAGATGAAAGAGGACCGAACATCAATCAGTAGTATAACAGATGTTGATAAAATATGTTGCAAAAGTGTTGAAAAACTACCAGGTAGGAAAAGACCGTTGGTAAAAAATTTGCTAATATATGTTCCTATATATATGTTTTGTATTAAAAATAGTTGAGCATGAGTAAAAACTGTGTAAAAAACAATTTAATATTCTTTTATACTTATATATAATCATAATAATTGATATATCTATGTTATTCTTTTAAATAAAAAATATGATGTAAACTACATAAAATTATCAACAGAAGTACATAACATTACACTGTACTACATAAATATTGTACATTGTTCTAAACAAACAAACTTACATCACAAATATTGTTTGAAAACAAATATTAATATGCTAATAACCATTTAAACTTTTCAAGGCTTTTGAACATCAATTAGTAACAAACTATTTTCATCTACATCCAGCTCAAATATGCATAAATCCCCACCAGCAATTCCATTATTAGCTAAGAAAACTCGTCAATTTTTGTGTGACACCCGGCATATTTGGCTTAAACATTTTAGTAACATCTAAGTCTACCTTAGCGGGAAACGTTTATAAACGGACTTAACTAGGTTAGTTGAGTCGGGTCAAGTTAGGATTGTCCAGGGTTCAATGATCTGGAGGATCATTGGGAGTCGTTTTGGGAATACACTAGTACCGGGTCCCGTTGTTGGTGAGATTACATAAACTAATTAAGTGTATGTGTAGATTAATTGTCGTATGGTGGATTATATACATAGATGTATTTAAACGATGTGTAGATAATTATCCATGCTTAAATACGTTAAACATAGACTAAGGTTGCATGCCCACATGTTAGGATGCGTTAAAATGCGTTAAACACGACAAACTGGAAAACTTGAAAACATAAGTCCTGGTTCGACCACTTCGAGTGGCAGAACCTGGAAATATGTCTTGGTTCGACCCTTAGCAAAGGGGCGAACCTGGGATATGGAATTGAAAGAATTCCATTCGACCAAGTCAGGGTACATTCGACCCTGTGAAAGGGTCGAAGGAGGCTACATTCGACCAGAAACAAGGGTCGAAGGTGGACTAGTATAAATACCAAACTTTGTCATTTTTCACCATTTCACAAACCCTAACTATCTCAAAACACTCTCAAACGATTTTAATCACTAAAGAAGGAGTTTTTGCTCTTCTTTTTCATAATCTAACCTATTAACAACATCTAAGCAAGAATCCAAGGTGTGTTCTTAATCCTAACCTTTTTAAGGCTTTTTAATTCGTTTTCATCTAACCCTAAATGTCCAGATCTGTTCTAAGGATGTTTTTATCAATAAAAACCTTTTAAACACCTTTATAAATCTAAACCCTATCATTAAACATAGGTTTTTGTATCAATAAACATATGTTAATTATGTGTTATGTGATGTTATGTGTTGTTTAATGATTTGTTGTTGTTCTAATGATAGAAACATGATCTAGGGTTGTTATTGATGTTGGTTTATTGTTGTTTAGGGTTACAATTAGATAGATGGTGATATTATGGGTATTTTGGGGATTTTTGATAAATCTAAGGATTGTTACATGTTATTATTATTAATAGAACTATTAGGGGTTTTTCATAAACACATTAAACAGAGCATACTGAGATGATTATGAAAGGATTTCAAAAAGTTTCAAAATTGGGTAAGAATTTCATGCATGATGTGACATTTCCATAATTTTGCCATTTTGGGAAAGTGTCAAAACGAACTGGTTTTGGGGCAAAATTGGTGGGGTTTTGTAGGGATAAGTTATTCATGCTTGACTGCTGTGTTTGATGATGTTTCGCGATGTTTTGAATGTGTTTGAAGCGTTTTTAGGGAAACTTACCTGACAGGGGCAAACCTGGGCTCATTCGACCAAACGAGTGGTCGAATGTGAGATTCCAGGTTCGAACCTGGGAAAAGTCTGGTTGAATCAGATCAAACGGTCGAACGTGGCATCAAACGGTCGAACGTGACATTAAACGGGCGAACGTGGCTTAAAAAGGGGCGAAGGTGGATCTATCTGCCTGGTTCGACCCTTCTGATGTAAAAATAAGATTTTTGATACAAACTAAGTGTTTTATGCTTGAACCTTGTGTGTAATCTATGTGTACTTGATTAGTTAGGGTAATGAGTTACCAACAGGATGTCGGGTCGGTCTAGTGTGTCGGTCGAACATTTAAACACGTTTTAAAACATACTTGGTTACGATCTGGACAATCGGGGACTAGATAACCTTATGGTTATTAGTAGGAACACTTATGTGAACATTTTGATAGATCTCTGGTAGAGGGGTTATCAAGGGCTTAGCATTTTACTATTTACGAGGAATGCAATCTAAGGTGAGTTCACAGCCCCACTTTTACAGCTTTAACTTTTGGGGGGTGAAAACATGCGCTAAACTATTTTGGTAACATATGTCATACTATGGTTTTAACTTTGTATTGCTATACGATCTTTTAAAGTCCCGGGGAAAACCATGAATGTGTGGGGGATGCACAACGGGGGAAGTGTGGATAGATCTATTGGGCGTGACCTGCCCCACTCGTCGGCTTGGAGGGCTGGGCGGTGCATATTGTCTCGAACTGGTAACATTGGTATCATGCTGAACATTCGGGCTGAACATTGCTAAACATTGATAAACGTGTCTAGTAATGGTTTTCCAATCGTAGTAGTAATAAAACATACGCCTAGCTAGCGTACTTGGTGACATTGGTATAGTATGGACATGGTAACGTTTTGTTAACTTTTGGTAACTTGTTGAACAAACCTGTGAACTCACCAGCATTAGAGTCTGGTCTATAGCCGAGTCGCACACACTAGACGGTCACATACTTTGAGTCTATTAGTGGGATACGTACTAACGTTGTCGGGGTGTCCTTACATCATCATCATACTTCTTGTTACATCATCCGCTTTTATTTGAGTTATTACCTACTCTTGTCTTCTTCTTCGGGGTTGAAGAGGAAGAGGCCGATTTGTTGACTCTAGCACACACATGCTTTCTTACACTTGCACCTATTGTAACACGTTATTAGGCGGCGATATTCGGTGACCGGAGTCTGGACTAAGAGTACATTTGGAGGACCATGTAGAGTAGTTTATCATTTCGGGTGCACACGAAATAATAAACTAAAATGCATGGAAATCCCGGTGGACTTTGAGTTTAGGTGTACAGTCCTGAATTCGTCCCTAAGTTAACTCTTGTAAATTTCTAGTGGTTGGCACTAGAGGTGAATCTGAATCCCTCGATTCCTTGATTTGTTAGATCATGTCTGGTGCTCGCGGTGGTGGATGTCGTGGTGGCGGAGGTGGCCGTGCTGGAGGCGGGGGTCGTGGCAACATCAACATGACCCAAGTTGAGCTGAATAACATGCTATAGCAGCAAGTGAATATGGCTATGGCTAATTTCCAGGTTGGGATTAATGCCATGGATGGTGAGTTGATTTCTGTCGACTTTGCCTCATTCTTGGGTGTCATGTTCTTTTGTTTGTGTTTAACTCGTGTATCGTGTTTCACGTATCGCTGCCAATCCACCTCCACCTCAGTGCTCTTATAAGAAGTTTCGGGACTGTCAGCCCCATAACTTCGCTGGGACTGAGGGAATCTTCCCACTCTTGATGAAGTTGTCCGATCAGCCCATCGGATGACTAACCTGAAGGTGGCATAAGGTGTTCTGCCTCCTAAGGGTGCTGCTGTGAAGGTTACTGAAGGGAACAAGAGGAAGTGGGATAGTGTGGGGAAGAGTGATGTGCCAGCACCATCTCAGCCGGCAAAGAAGTTTGATTCATCTGGGTCTTCTTCATGGCAGAAGTCGGGAGGGTATGTTGGGAAGCATCCCAAGTGCAACAAGTGTGGTTTTCACCACTCTGAGAATTGTGATCGGGCACGCTGTCAACGGTGCCATCAGTTGGGGAATCATGCTAAGGATTGCAGGGTGACACTTACCTCCACTCAGACTCCTGCTGCTACTCCTACTCCTACTGCTCAGGGACTTCAGGAAAGCAGGGGTGCTATAACTGTGGTGACACGGGACACTTCAAGCGTGAATGTCCTAAGCTGAAGCAGGGTGATAATGGGAGGGGCGGGAACGGTAACGGGAACAACGGGGGCGGAGGCAAGACTACACGTGCTTTCGTCATTGGATCTGCAGAGGCTAGGCAGGATCCAGACACAGTTACCGGTACGTTCCTTCTTAATGTTCGCTATGTTTCTGTCTTGTTTGATTCTGGTGCCGATAAGAGTTTCGTATCTATGAACATTAGTCGATTGCTAGATATAGTACCCACACCTTTAGAGGCTAAGTACTTAATAGAATTGGCTGATGGTAAGAAAATCGAAGCGACGCACACCCTTAGGGAATGTCGCTTGGAACTGTCGGGTTTGTCTTTCCCCTGGGTAGTTTAGATGTTGTTGTCGGCAAGGATTGGTTACCGTTGTATCGTGCGGAGATCGTTTGTTTCGATAAGATTGTTCGGATTCCTCTCCCTGATGGAGAGACTCTTTCGGTTCATGGCGAGAAAAGCGGTACCCTGCTGAGTATCATTTCTAGCATGAAAGCCCGTAAGTACCTTCGGAAAGGTTGTTCGGCCATTCTGGCACTTGTTAACGTTTCTACTGACGATGAGAAGAAGATCGAGGAAATTCCGGTGGTTCGTGATTTTCCCGATGTGTTTCCTGATGATTTACCTGGTCTTCCTCCGCATTGTCATGTCGAGTTTGGTATTGATCTTGCTCCGGGTGCAGCTCCTATTTCCCGGGCTCCGTATCATCTTGAACCTCTCGAGATGCAAGAGTTGTCCAGCCAGTTGCAGGAACTATTGGAAAAAGGTTTCATCCGACCGAGTTCTTCCCCGTGGGGAGCTCCTATTTTGTTTGTGAAGAAGAAGGACGGAAGTCTTCGCATGTGTATTGATTATCGTGAGCTGAACAAAGTGACCATCAAGAATCGTTATCCTCTCCCTCGCATTGATGATCTCTTTGACCAACTTCAGGGCTCTAGTTACTATTCGAAGATTGATTTGCGGTCCGGTTATCACCAGTTACGCGTCCGCGAAGCTGACATTCAGAAGACCGCTTTTCGCACCCGATATGGCCACTTTGAGTTCTTGGTCATGCCTTTTGGTCTCACTAACGCACCGGCGGTGTTCATGGACTTGATGAATCACGTTTGCAAACCTTACCTTGATAAGTTCGTCATCGTGTTTATTGACGATATTCTGATTTATTCTAAGAACAAGACGGATCATGAGGAACACCTACGGTTGGTCTTGGAACTTTTGAGACAGGAGCAGTTGTATGCTAAGTTCTCGAAGTGTGATTTTTGGTTACGTGAAGTTCAATTCCTAGGGCATGTGGTTAATGAACTGGGAATTCATGTCGATCCGGCTAAGATCGAAGCTATTAAAGACTGGGAAGCACCAAAGATGCCATCTGAGGTGCGGCAATTCCTAGGTCTTGCGGGTTACTATCGTCGCTTCATTGAGGGATTTTCGAAGATCGCTCAACCCCTCACCACTCTTACCCAGAAAGACCGAAAGTTCGACTGGGGTGAAACCACAGGAATCAGCATTAAGATGCTGAAGCTTAAACTTTGTTCTGCACCTGTATTATCTCTACCTGGGGGTACGGATGACTTCTTTGTGTACTGTGATGCTTCTATTTGTGGTCTCGGTTGTGTGTTGATGCAACGCGGGAAGGTTATTGCTTATGCTTCTCGTCAACTCAAGGTTCACGAGAAGAACTACACTAGTCATGACTTGGAACTGGGTGCGGTGATCTTTGCGTTGAAAATCTGGAGACATTACTTGTACGGTACCAAGTGTGAAGTATACACCGATCACAAGAGTCTTCAGCATATTTTCAACCAGAAGGTGTTAAACATGCGGCAGCGTCGCTGGGTTGAACTCCTGAACGATTATGACTGTGCTATCAAATACCATCCTGGCAAGGCGAACGTTGTGGCGGACGCCTTGAGTAGGAAGGAGTCTGCGAATCCTCGTTGAGTTCAAGCCTTACAGCTCACCATTCATTCCTCGCTGCTGACCGAATCCGTTCTGCAAAGTTAGAAGCTTTAAGAGAGGAGAACCTTAAGCTGAAACTATGCACAGTGCTGACAAGCATCTTGAACTCAGGACCGATGGCTTACACTATTTCGCGGACGTGTTTGGGTCCCCTTGTTCGGGGGATTACGCGAGCTTGTGTTGGATGAAGCTCACAAATCCCGGTATTCTATTCACCCTGGCACCGATAAAATGTATCAGGATTTGAAGATACTTTATTGGTGGCCAAACATGAAGGCTGATATAGCGTCACATGTCAGCAAATGTTTGACTTGTGCTAAAGTCAAGGTGGAGTATCAGAGGCCGTCTGGTCTCCTGCAACAACCAGAGGTTCCAGAATGGAAGTGGGGAGCGAATCACGATGGATTTTGTCACCAAGCTGCCAAGGTCACCTAGTGGTTATGATATGATCTGGGTGATTGTTGACAGGTTGACAAAATCGGCACGTTTCATACCTATTAAGGAAACCGATGGACTCGAGCGGTTGGCTCGACTTTACCTTAAGGAGGTGGTTGCTCAGCACGGGGTGCCTGTTTCTATTATCTCAGATCGTGATTCTCGTTTCGCTTCGCGTTTCTGGAAGGCTCTGCGCAAGGCTTTGGGTACTCAGTTGGATATGAGTACAGCTTATCATGCGCAAACTGATGGACAGAGTGAGCGGACGATTCAAACCTTGGAAGACATGCTTCGGGCATGTGTTATCGATTTTGGTAAAAGTTGGAGATTCACCTACCGTTGGTGGAATTCTCCTACAACAACAGCTATCACTCTAGTATCAAGGCAGCTCCGTTCGAGGCTCTCTACGGACGGAAAATGTCGATCACCTCTTTGTTGGGCCGTGGTGGGCGAGAGCCAGCTCACTAGTCCAGAACTTGTGTACGAAACTTCGGAGAAAATCGTACAAAATTCGTAAACCGTTTGGCTGCTGCGCGGGATCGTCAGAAGAGCTATGCCGATCGCCGTCGCAAACCTTTGGAGTTCCAGGTTGGGGACAGGGTACTTCTGAAAGTTTCACCATGGAAGGGCGTCATACGCTTTGGGAAGCGTGGCAAGCTTAACCCTCGTTATGTCGGACCATTCGCAATCCTGGATCAGATTGGACCGGTGGCATACAGACTGGACCTACCGGCGGAGCTCAGTAGTGTTCACAACGTCTTCCATCTGTCTAACTTGAAGAAGTATTTGGCTGATGAATCTCTCATTGTACCACTGGAAGAGATCAAGGTTGATGATCGTCTTCGCATCGTGGAGGAACCTATCGAGATTCTCGACTACAAGATTTGTAACCTTCGTCGGAGTAAAATCTGCATCGTCAAGGTTCGTTGGAACTCGAACCGTGGACCGGAGTTCACGTGGGAACGGGAGGATCAAATGAAAGCTAAGTATCCTCATCTCTTTCCGAAGCGCGCATTCGAATCAAGGCACGTTACTGCTGAAGCGGAATGAATCTCAGATCGAGATTCCTTTCAACGTGGGGATGATGTGACATCTGGTAAATTTCTTTTCGTTTCGTTCGTTCCGTCTCTTTCATTTTGGGCTTTGTGCAATTTTCGGGACGAAAATTCTTTCAACGTGGGGATGATGTGACACCCGGAATTTTTGGCTTAAACATTTTAGTAACATCTAAGTCTACCTTAGTGGAAACGTTTAAAAACGGACTTAACTGGGTTAGTTGAGTCAGGTCAAGTTAGGATTGTCCAGGGTTCAATGATCTGGAGGATCAATAGGAGTCGTTTTGGGAATACACTAGTACCGGGTCCCGTTGTTGGTGAAATTACATAAACTAATTAAGTGTATGTGTAGATTAATTCTGGTATGGTGGATTATATACATAGATGTGTTTAAACGATGTGTAGATAATTATCCATGCTTAAATACGTTAAACATAGACTAAGGTTGCATGCCCACATGTTAGGATGCGTTAAAATGCGTTAAACACGACAAACTGGAAAACTAGAAAACATAAGTCCTGGTTCGACCACTTCGAGTGGGCAAACCTGGAAATATGTCTTGGTTCGACCCTTAGCAAAGGGGCGAACCTGGGATATGGAATTGAAAGAATTCCATTCGACCAAGTCAAGGTACGTTCGACCCTGTGAAAAGGGTCGAAGGAGGCTACATTCGACCAGAAACAAGGGTCGAAGGTGGACTAGTATAAATACCAAACTTTGTCATTTTTCACCATTTCACAAACCCTAACCGTCTCAAAACACTCTCAAACGATTTTAATCATTAAGGAAGGAGTTTTTTGCTCTTCTTTTTCATAATCTAACCTATTAACAACATCTAAGCAAGAATCCAAGGTCTGTTCTTAATCCTAAACCTTTTTAAGGCATTTTAATTCGTTTTCATCTAACCATAAATGTCCAGATCTGTTCTAAGGATGTTTTTATCAATAAAAACCTTTTAAAACACCTTTCTAAATCTAAACCCTATCATTAAACATAGGTTTTTGTATCAATAAACATATGTTAATTATGTGTTATGTGATGTTATGTGTTGTTTAATGATTTGCTGTTGTTCTAATGATGGAAACATGATCTAGGGTTGTTATTGATGTTGGTTTATTGTTGTTTAGGGTTACAATTAGATAGATGGTGATATTATGGGTATTTTGGGGATTTTTGATAAATCTAAGGATTGCTACATGTTATTATTATTAATAGAACTATTAGGGGTTTTCATAAAGACATTAAACAGAGCATACTGAGATGATTATGAAAGGATTTCAAAATGTTTCTAAATTGGGTAAGAATTTCATGCATGATGTGACATTTCCATAATTTTGCCATTTTGGAAAGTGTCAAAACGAACTGGTTTTGGGGCAAAATTGGTGGGGTTTTGTAGGGATAAGTTATTCATGCTTGACTGCTGTGTTTGATGATGTTTCGCGATGTTTTGAATGTGTTTGAAGCGTTATTAGTGAAACTTACCTGACAGGGGCGAACCTGGGCTCATTCGACCAAATGAGTGGTCGAATGTGAGATTCCAGGTTCGAACCTGGGAAAAGTCTGGTTGAATCAGATCAAACGGTCGAACATGGCATCAAACGGTCGAACGTGACATTAAACGGGAGAACATGGCTTAAAAAGGGGCGAAGGTGGATCTATCTGCCTGGTTCGACCCTTCTGATGAAAAAATGAGATTTTTGATACAAACTAAGTGTTTTATGCTTGAACCTTGTGTGTAATCTATGCGTACTTGATTAGTTAGGGTAATGAGTCACCAACAGGATGTCGGGTCGGTCTAGTGTGTCGGTCGAACATTTAAACACGTTTTAAAACATACTTGGTTACGATCTGGACAATCGGGGACTAGATAACCTTATGGTTATTAGTCGGAACACTTATGTGAACATTTTGATAGATCTCCGGTAGAGGGATTATCAAGGGCTTAGCATTTTACTATTTACCGAGAAACGCAATCTAAGGTGAGTTCCCGGCCCCACTTTTACAGCTTTAACTTTTGGGGGGACAAAACATGCGCTAAACTATTTTGGTAACATATGTCATACTATGTTTTAACTTTGTATTGCTATACGATCTTTTAAAGTCCCGGGGAAAACCATGAATGTGCGGGGGATGCACAACGGGGGAAGTGTGGATAGATCTATTGGGCGTAACCTGCCCCACTCGTCGGCTTGGAGGGCCGGGCGGGTGCATATTGTCTCAAACTGGTAACATTGGTATCATGCTGAACATTCGGGCTGAACATTGCTAAACATTGCTAAACGTGTCTAGTAATGGTTTTCCAATCGTAGTAGTAATAAAACATACGCCTAGCTAGCGTACTTGGTGACATTGGTATAGTATGGACATGGTAACGTTTTGTTAACTTTTGGTAACTTGTTGAACAAACCTGTGAACTCAACAGCATTATATGTTGATGTCTTTTGGCATGTTTTTCTCAGGTCGCTAAGGTAGCAACAGAGGACTAGGCGCACGAGTCTGCATGGCGTCTAGGCTTAGTTTCATGTTTTTGAATCAAACAGTTTGAACATTGTCGTACATAGTTTTGTAGCTGGTTAAATGCTTCCGCTATGGTTTTATAAAATGAGAACTATGTTTTGAGTTTACGTATTTCATATAGTGTTGTTTATTGTGACCGTTGACTTGGATCCTGGTTTGTCATGCGCCTCGCGGTAAAACTTTGCAAGTGGAAATTTGAGGGTGTGGCAGATTGTATCAGAGCCAATGGTTATAGTGAACTAGGACTGCATGTAGAGTCTGGTCTATAGCCGAGTCGCACACACTAGACGGTCACATACTTTGAGTCTATTAGTGGGATACGTACTAACGTTGTCGGGGTGTCCTTACATCATCCTCATACTTCTTGTTACATCATCCGCTTTTATTTGAGTTATTAGCTACTCTTGTCTTCTTCTTCGGGGTTGAAGAGGAAGAGGCCGATTTGTTGACTCTAGCACACACATGCTTTCTTACACTTGCACCTATTGTAACACGCTATTAGGCGGCGATATTCGGTAACCGGATTCTGGACTAAGAGTACATTTGGAGGACCATGTAGAGCAGTTTATCATTTCGGGTGCACACGAAATAATAAACTGAAATGCATGAAAATCCCGGTGGACTTTGAGTTTAGGTGTACAGTCCTGAATTTGTCCGTAAGTTAACTCTTGTAAATTTCTAGTGGTTGGCACTAGAGGTGAATCTGAATCCCTCGATTCCTTGATTTGTTAGATCATGTTTGGTGCTCGCGGTGGTGGATGTCGTGGTGGCAGCGGTGGCCGTGCTGGCAACGGTGGCCGTGCTGGAGGCGGGGGTCGTGGCAACATCAACATGACCCACGCTGAGCTGAATAACATGCTACCGCAGCAAGTGAACATGGCTATGGCTAATTTCCAGGTTGGGATTAATGCCATGGGTGGTGAGTTGATTTCTATCGACTTTGCCTCATTCTTGGGTGTCATGTTCTTTTGTTTGTGTTTTTACTCATGTATCGTGTTTCAGGTATTGCTGCCAATCCACCTCCACCTCAGTGCTCTTATAAGAAGTTTCGGGACTGTCAGCCCCATAACTTCGCTGGGACTGAGGGAGCGGTGGGACTGCTCCGATGGCTTGAGAAGGTTGAATCTGTGTTCGTCATGTGTAACTGTCCCGCTGGGGACCGAGTTAAGTATGCTACTGCGACATTCGAGGGGCCTGTATTGTCGTGGTGGAATGCTACTGCCCAGAACATGGGATTGGGGGAAGCTATTGCTATGCCTTGGGCTGATTTTGTGCATCTGTTGAGGAGTGAGTACTGTCCAAGGGAGGAGATACAAAAGTTGGAACATGAAGTCTGGAGCTACAAGATGGTTGTTAGTCGGAACACTTATGTGAACATTTTGATAGATCTTCGGTAGAGGGGTTATCAAGGGCTTAGCATTTTACTATTTACCGAGGAACGCAATCTAAGGTGAGTTCACGGCCCCACTTTTACAGCTTTAACTTTGGGGGGAGAAAACATGCGCTAAACTATTTTGGTAACATATGTCATACTATGGTTTTAACTTTGTATTGCTATACGATCTTTTAAAGTCCCGGGGAAAACCATGAATGTGAGGGGGATGCACAACGGGGGAAGTGTGGATAGATCTATTGGGCGTAACCTGCCCCACTCATCGGCTTGGAGGGCCGGGCAGGTGCATATTGTCTCGAACTGGTAACATTGGTATCATGCTGAACATTCGGGCTGAACATTGCTAAACATTGCTAAACGTGTCTAGTAATGGTTTTCCAATCGTAGTAGTAATAAAACATACGCCTAGCTAGCGTACTTGGTGACATTGGTATAGTATGGACATGGTAACGTTTTGTTAACTTTTGGTAACTTGTTGAACAAACCTGTGAACTCACCAGCATTATATGTTGATGTCTTTTTGGCATGTTTTTCTCAGGTCGCTAAGGTAGCAACAGAGGACTAGGCGCACGAGTCTGCATGGCGTCTAGGCTTAGTTTCATGTTTTTGAATCAAACAGTTTGAACATTGTCGTACATGGTTTTGTAACTGGTTAAATGCTTCCGCTATGGTTTTATAAAATGAGAACTATGTTTTGAGTTTACGTATTTCATATAGTGTTGTTTATTGTGACCGTTGACTTGGATCCTGGTTTGTCATGCGCCTCGCGGTAAAACTCCGCAAGTGGAAATTTGAGGGTGTGACATCTTGATAGCATATCGTACACCTGTTCTGGATTTTTCTACTCACAAATCCATGATTAAAAGTTCCCCTGCCAAATTTAAAATCCTAACTCTCATTGTATCAGCAACTCCAAGCCTCCTTGCATACTCCGCAGGAAGACGCTTTCAAATTATTGCCAAAAATTACATACAATTATTAGTTACATAAAAATAGATTATATTATATAAATTTCCCTTATAAGGCAATACATAAATAAAAGTAACTTACAAATAGTTTTCTGCTTGGAACTGTATACTCATATCGAGGTACTGGTCCTTGTTGATTTTCTCCAACCACGTTTTACTTAAAAACCTGTGAACTCACCGGCATTATTTGCTGACGTTTTTAGCATGTTTGTCTCAGGTCGCTAAGGTAGCAGCTGTCGATAGGCGCACGGAGTCTCACGGCGTCTAGGATTCATGTGCATCTCATTTAGTATTTTCAGACTTTCGTACTTTTGATTTCATGTTGTAACAAAGTTTTGCGCTTCCGCAGCGTTGGATCATTTATGAAAAACTTAATGGTTTGATTATGTCATTTTTACGTATCATATAGTGTTGTTTATTGTGACCGTTGACTTGGATCCCGGTGTGTCACGCGCCTCGCGGTAAAACCCCGCACGTGTGACAGATTGGTATCGCGGCAAACATGTTGCAGCAGCAGTTGAACGTTACGTTGGCTGCTTTCCAGGCTGCTCAGCAGACCCTGGGAAATACTAATCAGGTGCAATCTGGGTGCACCTACAAGAAGTTCATGGATTGTAAGCCCCATTTCTTCAATGGGACTGAAGGAGCAGTGGGACCACTTAGGTGGTTAGAGAAGATTGAATCAGTGTTTGCTATGTGTAACTGTCCCGACGCTGATCGCGTCAAGTATGCTTCTGCTAAACTGGAGGGACATGCGTTGACCTGGTGGAACTCCACCACTGCGAACCTTGGTCTGGGTGAGGCCAATGCTATGCCGTGGTCCGAGTTTGTTCAGATGTTGAGGGCAGAGTATTGCCCAAGAGACGAGATTATGAAGTTGGAGCATGAGTTTTGGAATCTGAAGATGGTTGGGTCGGAGATCGAGGAGTTTACTGCTAGGCACAACGAGTTGGCTGTGATGTGCCCCGGTTTGGCTACACCGGAGTACCGGAGGATTGAGCACTACGTTGCTGGGTTAGTGCCGGAGGTTGCTGGACTTGTTTCCGCTGCTGATCACACTACTATGTTGGCCACTGTTCGGGCAGCTCACAAGCTGACCAACATGAAGGTTGCTGAGGGCGTTCTACCTCCGAGGGGTGCTGCTGTGAAAGCCCCTGCGGACAACAAGCGAAAGTGGGATGGTGCTGGGAAGAGTGCAAGTTCGGGTCAACCGCAGCAACAGGTGAGGAAGACTGAGGCTTTGGGGTCGTCTTCAGGTCAGAGGCAAGACGGGTACACGGGGAAACTACCGGAGTGCAATCAATATGGGTTCCATCATTATGGCAGCTGTGAGAAGTTTCGATGCAACCGCTGTAAGCGTGTGGGCCATGTTGCTAAAAACTGTAGAGTCAATCTACAGACAGTTCCAGGCCAAGTGGTTGTCCCTGCCCCTGTTCCTCAGGGGAACCAAGGGTGTTATAACTGTGGGGAGACTGGGCACTTCAAACGTGAATGTCCTAAGCTGAACCAAGGGACTGCAGGTGGTGCAGGGAACAAAGGTGGCGGCCGAACTACTCGTGGTCATGTTTATGTCATTGGCGCTAGGGAGAACCAGGAGGATCCTGATACTGTTACTGGTGAGTATTCTTTTCTTGATTCTCGTTATGCTCGTATTCATTCTCGTTCACATTGTTTGGCGATTCGTATTCATTGTGTGCATTTAGTTCGGTATTTGGTCATCGTTTTGCATTTATGGGTCTGATGTGGGTCCTCTGGAGATGCTACTTGGACGGTACCGGTGTGTCATTTATACCGATCATAGTAGTCTCTAGTAGGCCTTCGATCAGGGGATTCATTGTTTCCTATTCACTTTGGGGAGGGCGGTTCCCCGGCATAGAGTATCTGTGGATATCATCTTTCGTTCATGGTTATCATTTCGTTTGCGTTCTGGGAGGAGTTACTTGGGTTAGGTCGACACTCATTACTGTCGAAGAGTGAATCTCGGGGCGAGATTCCTTTCAACAGGGGGATGATGTGACGACCGGGAAAATTTTTCTTTTGTCGCTTCGTTCTCTTTGACTTCGGGAAATTTTCGGGACGAAAATTCTTTCAACTGGGGGATGATGTGACACCCGGCATGTTTGGGTCAACACTTTATGAACACATAAGTCTACCTTAGCGAAAAAAACGTTTATTAAACATACTTGGCAGGGTCAGTAGAGTCGGAACACAGTCCGTATTGTCCAAGGTACAATGATTCGGGAGATCATTGGGTTAGTCACACACACACACACGATACGAGTCCCGTTGTTGCTGAATTACATAAACCTATTGAGTATGTATGAAGATTATGGGTCGTGTGGTGGATTATATACATAGGTGTGTTTAAATGATGTGTAGATAATTATACATGCTTAAATATGATAAACATAGACTAAGGTTGCATGCTCATGTGTTAAGATGTGTTAGAATGCGTTAAACACGACAAACTGGAAAACTAGTTAAAAAGGGGCTCTGGTTCGACCACTTCGAAGGGTCGAAGGAGACAAATTGCTTTGGTTCGACCCTTGTAAAGGGGCGAACCTGGGAACTGGGATGGAAAGTATTTCCTTCGACCACAGAAGGACTCATTCGACCCTGAGAAGGGTCGAGGGAGGGCTCATTCGCCCATTGAAAAGGGGCGAATGTGGACATAGTATAAATACCACACTTTGTCATTTTTCACCATTTCACAAACCCTAACAGTCTCAAAACACTCTCTAGCAACTTCAAACATTGGGGAAGGAGTTTTTGCCCTGGTTTTCTATAATCTAACCTACAAACATCTTCTACACAAAGATCAAAGGTGTGTTTTTCATTCTAAATCATTTTTAAAGCATTTCAATTCGTTTTTATTAAACCCCAAGAGTCCAGATCTGATACAAACATGTTTTAATGGATAAAAACCTTCCTAATGCCTTTCTAAAGAAAACCTATTCATAAACAATGAGTTTTCATACAAACTAACATGTGTTAATGGTGTTTTATGTGATGTTATGTATTGTTTGATGATTGACTGCTGTATAGATGTTATAACAATGATCTAGGACTGTTATTGATGATGTTTTAGGATTGAGATAGGTTACAATTGATTATTGATGATGTTTTATCCATTTTGGGGGTTTTGGGTTAGATCTAGGGCTTGTTCATGATGATAGTGATAAGGATATGATTGGGGGGTTTATTGTTCATAGTAATCTGAGTATATTAAGTTGATTATTGATTGATTTCATAAAGTTTCCTAATTGGGTAAAGATTGCATGCATGATGATGTGACATCTCCATAATTTACTATTTTAGGAAACTTGTAAAACGACTAGATTTTGGTGTAAAATCGGTAGGGTTTTGTAGGGATAAGTTATCCATGCGTGACTGCTGTGTTTGATGATGTTTCGAGTCGTTTTGAATGTGTTTGAAGCGTTTTTAAGGAAAATTTCATAACAGGGGCGAACCTGGCCTCCTTCGACCGGTCGATGGTGCGAAGGAGGGACTCCAGGGTTGAACCTGGTTACTAAATGGTCGAACGTATTACAAATGGGTGAAGGAGGGAGAAAAGGGGTGAAGGAAGCCACATTCGACCGTTTAAAGCCTCATTCGACCACTTAAAGCTACATTCGACCCTACGATTTCTAAAATGAGATTTTTGATGCAAACTAAGTGTTTTATGCTTGAAACTTATGTGTTAAACTTATGTGCATGATTAATTGATGAAATGGGTCACCAACGGGATGTCGGGTCGGTCCGGGATGTCCGGTTAACGTTTAAACACACTTTTTAACACACGTAGTCAAGATCTGGACGATCGGGGACTAGTTAGCCTTCGGGTTAATAGTCATTACACTTATGTAAACTCATTGATAGGTTGTCAGTAGTTGGGATTATCATACACGTGTTGGAATTCTAGTTATCAGAGGACGCACTCTAAGGTGAGTTTCACGGCCCCACTCTTTTACTGGTTTTACGATTTCGGGGGAGAAAACATGCTGTGTTCTTTAACGTGTGTCAAATGTGTTTTTCCTAAAAGGCGTGACAACTATGTTTTTGGGTACTCATGTATTCACTACGTTTTGGAAGTGTTCATTTGGGTTCAAGGTATTCATTTATGTTCTGTATTATATGGCCTATGTTGTGGCAGTTCGTTAGCCGTGGTGCGGTAGTTCGTTAGCTATGATATAGTAGTTCGTTGACCATGGGATGGTAGTTCGTTAGCTATGATATAGTAGTTCGTTGACCATGGGATGGTAGTTCGTTAACCGCGGTGGGCGATGGTTCGTTTGGGAGGTTCGTTATGGAGTTCAAATGTTTAACGAGTGTTTTCATCAGTCGGTAGTATCATGATAGTCTTTCAAAAGTTCGTGAAACGTTTTACATAAAAACCTGTGAACTCACCAGCATTATTTGCTGACGTTTTTAGCATGTTTGTCTCAGGTCGCTAAGGTGGCAGCTGTCGATAGGCGCACGGAGTCTCACGGCGTCTAGGATTCATGTGCATCTCATTTAGTATTTTCAGACTTTTGTACTTTTGATTTCATGTTGTAACAAAGTTTTGCGCTTCCGCAGCGTTGGATCATTTATGAAAAACTTAATGGTTTGATTATGTCATTTTTACGTATCATATAGTGTTGTTTATTGTGACCGTTGACTTGGATCCTGGTGTGTCACGCGCCTCGCGGTAAAACCCCGCACGTGGAAATTTGAGGGTGTGACATTTTATCTCTTGACTTTAATGATTGTAATTTAATCTTCTGATTTAATGGCCAACTTTTGGTTAATGATAGTATGATAAGCCTTTTTTGTTTAAGACATAGGTAAAATCAATAATTTTTTTGATTGTGACAATTTGTTTGTTGATCTATATTTTTCTAATTTTTTTTTAAAAAATACATCTACTGAATTCAATATGATCTTAGCATTAAAATATGTTATACAATACGTTGTAAAAAGATCTATAAAACTCCAAAGTCTGTTTCAAAAACCAATGTCAAAAGGCCTGCTGGATTGTTTTTACAACTGTTAATAGCTTCAAAAGGTCTATTCTCATCAAACAGTTTGAAATTTACAACAGACTGTTTTCCACATTTTCTGTTGCTATAAATTCTGCTAAATTTATATTCTACAACAGATTTACGATAACAGATATTATAGATTCTATATTCAACTGTTCATAACAGATGTTACAATATAACTCATTATAACACTCTGCTAAATTTTAAACTTTTGCTATCTTAAAATAATAGTTGAATGCTAATTAAATGTAACAAACAGATGTTACAAAATACTTTGAAATCATTGGTATCATACAACTTTTTTGCTAGAATATCTATTGTTAACAGATAATAAAGCAGATGAAAAAAGAACATAACATCAAACAATACAATAGCAGATGTTGATAAAAAATATTAAAAAAAACTATTTCATGATTTCTTCATAATAGAAGCTTGAATCTAAAGTACCTAAAAATAAAAATAAACAAAACATAAGGATCAAACAGATAACATGTAAATTTATTAAAACTCCAAAAGATTTTAAAAAAACACAAAAACCTTTTGTGAACGGAACTTGAAGCTTTGAAGAAAACCACAACACTTTCTTGATACACAACTGAATCATATCAACCTGAAAATAACCATAAATAAAAACTTGAAGATCAAAAACAAAACATTTATAATTAATTAAATTAAATATTAAATAAATAATAATACAGAAACCAAAAGATTTGAAGAGAGTAACAAAATACCAACAGATTTGAAGAAAAGCACAAAACTTTGTTCACATAAACATGAATCTTACGTACCTGAAAATAAAAATAAACAAAAACATTAGGATCGAACAAATAACATATAAATTTATTAAAATTTGAAAAGTTTTTTAAAAAATACACAACACTATTCTGATAGAAAATTGAAACTTATGAACCTAAAAAATAACCATAAACAAAAAATTAGCATGAATAACAGAACATGTAAATTTATTAAACTAGAGAGAATAACCGAAAACCAAAAGCTTTGAAGAAAAGCACAAAACTTTCTTGATTACAAAAGTGAATCTTATAAACCTGAAAATAAGCATAAACAAAAACATCAAGATCAAACACAAAACATGTATAATAAAAAACCAACAGATTTGAAGAAAAGCACCAAAACTTTCTTGATAGAAACTTGAATCTTACGTACCTAAAAATAAAAATGTACAAAACATTAAGAACAAACATATAAGATGTAAATTTATTAAAGGTCCAAAATAATTTAAAAAAACACAACACATTTCTGATAGAAACTTGAAAGTTATGAACCTGAAAATAATCATAAACAAAAAATTAGTATCAAGCACAGTACATGTAAATTATTAATTTAATGAAATAAATAATAGGATCAAGCCTTCATTGTTATAATCATTAATTTGAAGACGATTATGTTTTCATATATTTATATTATATTAAAAGAGAATTGGGATAGAGCGGAGGATTTAGCTAGTCTAATGATTCTTGCTTTCTATGTCCATTCATATAGATGAGAGTAATTGAGTGAGGGCAGAGTAATTCAAATTTTGAATTTGGAGCTTAAAATTAAAAGTTGTATGCTTTCCCCCTCTCTAAACATCTGTCGATTTTGACTCGTTATACTAAGCAGATGTTGTTGAGTGTTCCTCTGTAAACAATAAATGCTAAACTTACTTAATGGTTGGCGACTTGGCCCACATTTTGCAAGTGTCATTATTTAATTGCTTTAAATGAGTGGCTGACGATTTTTCTTGAAAATTTTAATCAGATGTTATGACGTCATCTTTTACATCACCGAAGCCTTCTCCATGGGTGCCACATCAGCTTTCTTATATCTAAAATCTTGACAACTCAACCTTGATGACATCACTCACGCTTATCCTATTATGGAAAGTATAGATAGATATTAGGATGATTTCAATCTAATAAGAAATTACCTAATTTTAATATTTTTTTAAAATAATAAATATTTAATTTTAAGATTTATTAAAAAATTTAAATGTCCAATCAATACCTTTAATACCCCATTACCATACCCATTTAATAAAACAAATCAAAAACCCAACCCACATTTAAACCATAACTCCCCTAAGCCCAAATGCCAAGACCCAAACCCATCTGCGAGCCCAAAAAAAGTAGCCCATTCTACCCCCTCCTATTTTCTCCTTCACATTCGGATCACTCAGGTCTGACGCGAACCTGAATCACGACCCACCGACGATTTCTGATCCAAAAGGCATCCAAGTTCATAGCCAAATCCCATAATTACTTCACCTCAATCCTCTCCACCTTCTATTTATAAAAGATTCGATGATTGACGCGTTTTAAATCATTATTTTTGTGATTTATTTTGGTTGTTACAACTTTCCAAACAACTCGATTCAAATCATTATATAAAGACATTTTCGATTCAATTAAACGCACCCCTAAAGCATAAAAGTAGTGACTAAGAGAACCCCGCAACCTTTTTTTGTTTACGAACTCGATGTAAAGCACAATCGGGATTTCTGTCTCGTGGTTAACCGGTTTCTCCAAGTCACGAATTACCCAATAAACACTATATTTTTTCTTCAATAAATCTTGCCTCTCAGGTCGCCGATTATTGCAGATTAAAATCCCCTTATCCTCGTTTATGATCTGTATTGAAATCGAGTTCAATTGTGGAATTTGGGAGGTTAGGGTTTATATTAGGATTTTGGGATCTTATTTGTTATTTCAGGTAGTTTATAAAAGAGATAAGGATCCTTCTTCCATCAGAATACACAACCCAGACCAGTGGTCTGGGTGTGTTATAATCTACAACAGGTCCCGGTTTCGAGCCCCTCTGTGGGCCGATTCCTTCTCCTTTTTTAGTTGATTTTACTATGCACATATATATACATGTAAACGCCATTTTAATTATTTTTAAATATCAAATATACTTAAAACTTTTTATAAAAATTACTCTAACTTCTTAAAACGTGAATGTTTATATCCATAATTTTATTTTTCAGAAAAATATTTATTTATTATTTTTAATGTATTTATTTTGTTTAAACCATTATTAATTCATAAAAAATTCATTTTTAATCATTTTAATACTAAAATTTTCGTGGAGTTATTTCTAACCACATAAAACATTTTAGTAATTTTTTCTGTAAAAAGATTATTTTTACCTATTTTTACGATTTAATCCTATTTAATTGATTATATGAAAAATAATTTTTAAAATAATTTTTTACTTATATCACATATTAACTACTGTTATAGAATGAAAATAATATTTTTGCATTTTATTTGTATTTAAATCCTAATTATTGCATTTTATTGTCAATAAATCAATTTAAAAATATAAATATATTAAAAGTATAAGTTTTAAAAATTTTGAAATCGTTGCTAGTATGTTAGTATAAAATGAACTTATGATTTTTATATTTAAATGATTTAATTACTTTTTTATTTTTTTATAGTTTTATTTCATATTTAATTGCATAAAATCAAATATTTATATTTAAGTCGATCCATTATTTACGCTTTTAATTATTTATTACATCTTCATAATTTGAAATAATTAATGGAGTTCAAAAAATTTTCTTTAAATATTAAAATTATTCAAAACCGACTATAGTTCAATTCAAAAACCCTAGAATCCCCAAATTTTATTCTAGAAATCCTAAGCGCATATTCCTAGATAACTTAGACTCTAAGTTCTTTCCCTTACAAATTACATATTCCTTTAGGTTGATCCTTTGGGATAGTTTTAAATCAAATCTCGTTGTTGGTAGATTTCAAATTACTACGCAAATGGTGAGTATTACTTATTCCCTTTTACGTTTTTACACTTTTGGAGTGATTCATGCATAAGTATATAAAACTTACACATTCATTTACACAAAACTTTTATTCATTTACAATTCATATGTGTGTCTTGTTATCTTAGTGCTTTATGTTGAACATGAACGTAACTTACATACATTGTGCAAAATCGTGAACTTAGACGTAACTTGTTTTACGATGCTCATATAGACGTAACTTATGTTACGGTGATCTTTTAGACATAACTTATGTTATGGTGCTCTTTTAGATTTGAAACATGTTAGCGTGCTCATTATCCACTTTATATTTGATCTTGCCTTGTTTGTTTACTTACGTGTTTACATAATGCCTTGGTAATGCTAGACGCATGAATTGTACCTCTTTTGTTTAATTATATTATATGTACAAATCTAGGTAATGCTCACCAACATTTTATTTTGACAAAAATTATTTTCGTGCATGTTTCAGGAAAGGCTTCCTTGATGCTTCACATAGGACTTTGGACCTAGATTATAGCAATCAACATTTTATTTTTGTTGTATTTTTATTTTCATATCTTGTAGAACAATTAATGTGATACTTAATAAATAAAACATTTACATTTTTGTACCATGAGCTTTTGAACAATCGTCACTACGTGACACCTCGATGATTCCACCATCGGTTGGGGTGTCACAGATTGGTATTAGAGCCATGGTTATAGGGAACTAGGTTATTAGATAAAATGGCCTAGACTATAACCGAGCTTCAACTTCCATGCATAATATTTCCTAAATTCCTATTTCCCTCCTTTTCCCCAACCATCCTCCCTTAATCTTACTTTCCTTCTCTCCCCATTCTTCTCTTCTTTTATCATGGTACTTAGAGAAGGTGTCCTACAAGGAATGGAAATCTACATCAGCATGGAACGGGAGCAATACCTTTCATGAAGATACTCTTAGGCATGATGCCTACTTTCATTCATTGATTTTATTTTACTCCTTCAAAGTGTGTGAGGTTCAATGTGTGTGATGGAACACGTGCAATCTAGAAGACTGGATGCTTGTACACTGGGTTTTCTGGCATAGGCAAGTATAGCCTATAATCCGAATCAACCGACGGACCAGTTATGCTTACCTGGGATTCCTGGAGTGAGTGTCCACTTATAAGCTAAAGCATGTCTTCTTTGACCACCATTGGCTTCGATTCCTTTGAAAAGTCAACGTTCTTTTTGGGCTTTATAGCTAGACAAGGGCAGTCCAAGTGTTTTATGCAAGTTTTGAATGATAGATCTCTCGATTTCATGATATTATATTCAATGTTTCAAGATTTTCATGTTGATATTCTGTTTACAAATTCATACTTTCATAATCATTTGTGAAATCATACAATTTACAATACATTTCTATGCTTTATGTTTATTAAAATATAGATCCAAATCTCATAATTATTCATTGGTTATGTGACTGCACACCGCATGCTTCGCTATTCTAGTGTCCGTGCTTCTGGATAACGTTTTGATCATCGCCTCACAGCCTTAGTTACTGAGAAGATTACTGCAGTGATCCCTGATCTTGTTAATGAATTAACCCAGAACAGTAACAGTGCCAACACAGAGAGTGCAACTCATTTTCGGTGCACTTTCAAACACTTTAACTCCTGCAACCCAACAAAATTCACTAGTGAGGACGGTGCTACTGGACTTCTCCAGTGGTTCAAAAGCATGAAGAGCACCTTTGTGAACATCGAGTTCCCTGATAAACTCCATGTTCGTTATGCCACCAGTGTCCTTCAAAAAGGGGCATTTACTTGGTAGAATGGCGAAAAACGCAATCGAGGCACAGAGGTTGCCTTAGCACTGACTTGGGAGGAAGTTAAAGAGTTGATGATTGCCAAATTTTGCCCTAGAAATGAAATCAAGAAGTTAGAAGATGAATTTTATGAGCTAAAACAAGACAGTGGACAGAATCTAAGGTATATTACCTGATATCATGAATTCAGCCTACTTGTTCCTCATATGGTTACCCCGTTATCTCGAGAAATTGAGAAGTATATTGAGGGTCTACCTGACCTACTTCTAAACACTGTCACCGGTAGTAAGCCACTACGGTGGAAAAAGCAATTAAGCTCGCAACCACTTTAACAGACAAACATGTAAATAAAGGGAATTTGGTTAGGAAGGGCACCAAGACGTCTAATGAGAAAACCACCACTATCGCTAAACCATCTAAGACTGCTTTAGCTAAGGCCGCCACTACTTCTTCAAGCTCCAAGAAACGAATGGGCGATAATCAGAACTATGCTGTTGTGAATCCTGTGACTCAACTCCTGTCAAGAAAGCCTACACGGGAATCCATCCTCAATGCAACACTTGCAAGTATCACCCTGTGAATCTTCCATGTCATCAATGCATTACATGTGGAAGGTTTAGACACTTTGCGCTACTTGTCGAGTGATGGTTAGGACACAAGGTAATCCTCAAATAGCTGCCCAGGAACCACTGCTGAGTACTAACGGTCATGTAGGTCCTTGCAATGGATCGATTACAAGATTAATCAGATCTATCGAGGTGCGAAATTCCTTGATAGACGTTTATGCAATAACGATTCGTAAATGAAAGACACAAATGATACGTATAAACGCGTGGTATTTTGATTAACTATCAAAGCTGATTACAATTAGGGATGAGCTCGAGACGGTATCGGTACCAAACCGATACCGATCCCGAAAAAACCGATACCCAAAAAACCAATACCGATACCGATTATATCGGTACGGTATCGGTATCAGTACCGGAGTGGGTATTTCGGTATAATACCGAATGGGTATGCTAAAAAACTAATAAAAAAACAAATCTTGAAATAACTAGTCAACATAAGCGGTTTTCCCATGATCAACCAAAATAATGCAGTCATGGGCTCATGGCATAACTTTATATACAGCAGTGCATATTTGAATCTGTACAACAGCCAAAACAGCAGCATCTACCAATCCGTTGCGCTGCCCAGCCAAATCAGCAACATATTTGAATCTGTTAGTTAATACCGACACAATTTTTGAACATGTACAGCAGCCAAAACAAGGATTATATGCATAAATGCAGTTGTATAGTAGCCATGATGCACTTTATGAATCTATACAAAACTACAAACATGGAACCAAAAGCCGAAGTTCTTAAAATGGCCAAACCAAGTTACAAACATGAAAAAACAAAGCATCAACACAAGCCCACACCAAATCGGAAAACATGAGTAATATTAACAAAAGTGCCGAACCAAATGTTAGCAAAAGTCGACCAAAACAAAAGTGTTAGCTCCATTTCCTTGAGTTTGCTTAATCCGCTTCATGCACCATCCCTTTCCCTTTTCATTTTGCCTTTTTATCGCATTTTCAATCTCTATAAGAAAAACAAAAACCATATAAAGTTAAAGTCCCATTGTAGAAAAAAATATATGAATTATATAACTATATATATGTGATAAAATCAACCAAAAAGTAGTATACCCATGGCAACATCGTCATCATTTAATATATCATTTACATCATCCACAATTGGTTTCCATGACTTTCTCACCCAATCTTGGGTGCAAACCAAAGCTTCAACAATGGTAGTTGACAACCTTGTCCTGTAAGCATCTAGTACGTGACCACCAGTGCTAAACGCGAACTCGGATGCGACTGTCGAAATTTGAATTCCCAAAATATCTAACAATTGTACAAAGTTACTAAACAATAAGTAACTAGCATTTAGACCCGTGCGCGTTGCGGCGCGGGTACATTACAGACATCCAACGGATTAGTCAAAACGTTATGCGACGTGTGAGCGATATGAAACGGGCCCATTGTAAGTGTTGTGTTATACGCGACTTTATGAGAACGCATGTGTCGACATACTCAACTAAGCGGAATGTAATCTATATAAGTGCCACAGTCCCGTGCGCGCGTTGCAGCGCGCCAAACCGGTTAAAACACCATGCCGACTGTTGGAGCATTATTCAAGTTGACTTTTCAAGGATGTTATTAACTTATTATCCACCCCTGATATCTAGTGCACCATGTATGTAAAATATGCCACACCACCATCTATATAATATTACAATATATTCCACGCCAAGTAGAAGACCTTCTTCTCCGGCGAAAACAATTACACCCAGCATCGACCCAACTAAACACGTGAGCTACGTACCCCAATCAGCAGCACATAGTTAGCCATCTCTTGCAACCACAACTACAACCTAGATTCGTACACCAGTTAACCGAACTAAGTCAACACTCTCTACCACCAGATCTTTTATCCCGTCAACCGCCGGTACGGTTAGACGTACGTCGT
The DNA here is from genome assembly GCA_030844895.1 of Ambrosia x helenae. Lineage (NCBI taxonomy): Eukaryota > Viridiplantae > Streptophyta > Magnoliopsida > Asterales > Asteraceae > Ambrosia > Ambrosia x helenae. Next base: position 71,248,969 of record CM061234.1, read on the forward strand.
CTGGTCACCTCAAGAAACAAAGTTAGTGACGTTGATGAACCGCACAGAAAAAGATAACCGCCCAAAACATCAGATAACCGACATAGCCATGGTATCGCGTAGTCACAGCCGGCTTTGAAACGCCGTTACCGTGAAAATGAGGAAGCGTTAAATCACCGACGTAAAAAGGAGGAAGTGTTAAGTCACCGCCGTCACGTACTCACATCCGACCTTGAAATGGCTTTATCGTGAAAAGGAAAAAATCGTTTAGAAAGGAAAAAAAAACCACCGACAGATGGAGGCAAAAAGCGGTACAGAAGAGATTCGAAACGGACAGATGTTGGATAAAATGGAATCCGCAAATCACTTAACATGTGGTCGGCACCGACGTTAGTTTTTAGTATGTATATAAATGATTAAAAAAACATGAAAAAGGTAAATCAAGTTACCTCTAGCCATCCGAAAAACGATGGGGAATCTAATTGCATTTTGTTTCCACCACTTAAGTATGTCAAATCTTGTGGTAAAACTCGCTTTCGGCTCATCTAAGTATCTTTTTAAATCTGTTTCCTTCACAACCGATTCCTTTTCTTCTTTATTTAGAAACTCCATGAAGTATTCATTGCCATCATCACATTCAATAACCTCATCATTACGTGCTTCTTGTGATGCCGAATTGTAATCCACACCGTCAAATATCTCCTTGTATGTTTGAAAAAACTCATGCAACCGAGTCTCAAGTTCAAATGACTTGTTCTTAACCATTGTTTTAATTTGGTCATCAGTCACATGATCAGCCCCAGTTAAGTTACCTCTAATCATCCCTTCAAAAAAATGCTCAACAAAACGCATCTTCACGGTGGGATCCAAGATTGTAGCAAAATACATGTAGTCATTAAGTTTGTCAAAATCCCCCAGTATTTGTCATATTTTTTACGCATTGAGCTCACCATTGTGGCAAAATTGGGATCACAATCCTACACCCCTAGATGTTTGTCTACATCTAGTATTTCTATGAAAAAAAGGTGAGCTAAGGGCTTTGATGTGGACGATGCAATGTCTGTTATAGTCTTAAACTTTTCTAAAAATTTAATTAGTCTTTCACACACACCGAAATTTGAATGTTCAGGTTGCCTATCTAAATCATGTTTATAGCTTTCATCTTCAAGTTCATAAGCAAAAAATACCTCTCTTAAACCCACCGCTATTATCAACATCTCATACGTCGAATTCCACCTAGTAGGCATATCTCCACACAAAAATCTACCTGCTTCAACATTCGACTGCTCCATTCACTTTTTAAACATTCTTATTCTTTGTGTTGAGTTTCAAATATATCTAATTGCTTTTCTAAAACACTCAACATGATAATTATTTTCTGATAAACCATCTTTCACGATAAGATTTAGTATGTATGCCATACATCTAATATGAAAATGCCTTCCCCCGTCATACAAATTTGGCAATTTTCTCAACAAATAAGCAATTGCCTTATCATTACTAAAATTAATGATGCGTTTATACATTACCCAATCATCATCAATGAAATGTGCCGTTACAACCATATAATTAACCCGTAGACATGAAGATGTCCAAGTGTTGGTTGTCAACTGAACGGTGTTTGTAGGCTTACTTACATATGCTAACAATTTACTCCTTTCCTCCACATAATACTTTCCGATATCTCTAGACAACTTATGTCGTGATGACAAAGTGAATTTTCCATTCTAAGCATTGGTGTACTCAATGAAAACCGGATTTTCTACAAGCTTAAACGGTATTTCGGCTACAATCATCATATTTAGTAAAGCTTTTTTTATTCTAGAGTCATCATGTTTTCAAATGTTGACGCTACATTCCCCGCTAGTTTCCTTTTGAAAGACTAAATTGCTTTGTTTTTTATCTTCCGGATTTTCATTACAAGCATTAATATGAGTTTTAAGACCCGACGTACCGTTTCTCTTTGGATCGGCTTTGATATCCTTTTTACAATACTTGCACCTTCCATGCTTCCGACTCACGCCATCTTCTTCTTCTAAAAACACAACATCAAAATGTTTCCAACACTCGGCCCTCTCCTTGCCTACTCTTTTAGATTCATTTCCTTCTTTTTTATCTTCATCGTCTACTCTTTTTGCTTTCTTTTATGATACTTTTGTAGCTTTCTTTGGTTGTTTTCGTTTACGACTTGATTCCACCTCATAACCCAAATCTTCCTTATCAAAATATACATCTCTATGGTCACCATAGGGAGTGTCATCAACAAGCGTATCATCTTCATCATCCTACAAAACAACATAAACAATAATCTTTATATGTAACTAAAAATTACTTGAATATAATTTTCTTGAGATGCCATTACAACTTAATTTCTTGAATCTCCCCGAGTCACCGTTCACCTATAGAACATAACATAAAAACCCAATGTTAAAATCTTACAAACCCAATAACCCACTGTTACTTTCATAATTTTCGAAAGTTCTAATTTTCGAAAAAAAAAAACATTTTGTTACATAATTTTCAACTATATACTCAATCAAAGGTATGTAACCCATTGTTATCCTAACCACATTTTATGTCATCGGATTCATATCCTGTAAATTGGTACCGTCTTTTATACTCTCAGCTTCCTTTATCATCTCTATTCATTTCTAACTTCTAATTATTTTCATAATTTTCAAAAAAAAAAAACTTTTTTGAAAACTAACCCATTGTTATCATAAAAGAAATTACAATGATATTATACTAACCTTTTTTTGTTGGGTTGGATTGTTGGAGTTGGATTTTACGGCACAGTTAGGGTTGGATTGTTGGAGCTTTGGGTGGGAATGGGAGAGGAAGGGTTGAATTATGGGAATGGTAAAGAACGTATAGAAGTTGAGAAGAATATGAAAAGAAGATTGTTGTCTACCTAAAATTAAAAATATGTCATTTATAAAATCGGTATTCAAATCGGTGTTCGGTATTTGATATTTATAAACAAACAGGTATTCATTCAGTATTATAAGTGTTCGGTATTTTTTACTGATAAAATCCCGTCCCAATACCGGTTAATACCGAAACTGAAAACACATGAAAGTGAGTACCGACACCGATCCCGAACACCCTCGGTTCGGTATCGGTTTGGTACGGGATTGGTATTTTTTTGTTCGGGATCGGTATTCGGTACCATATGCTCATCCCTAATTACAATCAGTAATACCACCAAAATACTTAACCAACAACTCTAACCTACACCCCATGCAAGCTATTTATACTTGTATGGGCCAAATACATCTTTCATGAAGATCCAGCCCACGAAGATGCCAAAGGAATCTTCGCTATCTACCTATCTTCACTAGCATCTATATTCGTTGGTTACTATGTTCGCTAGCTTTTAACACAAAAGACTATCATGCATGTTTTATAACACCAACATGCATGTTACAATAACCTATCAACCTAACAAAAACAAAACTAATCTAGAGAAGCGTTTATCACACCAAACATGCATCAACAAACTCCCCATTGATGAATGCTCTCTAGATCTTTAACCACCTGCAGGTCAATCCTCCAAGTAATGCCAGCTGCTGCCAGGATAAAACTTCTTCTTCACACACAAATCAACCACCCTCTGATATCGATAGCCTTGATGCCTCTAATCATCCTCGTAGTAGATCTACTACTTGTATAGTTTCCTCAAGTCAGCTCGGGACAGCTTTTCCAGATGCATCGGATCATAAAGTCTCAACAAGCACTTCTCGTTCTAATCTTCCATGACCGCTTCAGCTATATCACTATCAACATACCACCATTTCAGATGACCCAGAATATCTTGAGGCAGCTTCTTCAAAGGGACTCTCTTCAAACACCTAGCAGGTTTGCAGTACATCTTCATCCAAGGCTTGTTCATTCTTGTATCAATACGTGTCATGTCTTTAACCCGCTTTCCCTTCAAAGGTTTGAAATACTCGAACTTCTCTTCTTTAACTTCAAACCTCAACTTTCTTTCCACCGCTTTAGCATAACCATCTATACTTGGATTAATCAACTCCCACTTCACCAAATCTCTGAGTTCCAACAAAGGTAAAGAATTGAAGTACTGAACCCTTGGTGGAAGATACCGGACTCCATCATACCTCTTAATAACAAAAAGTTTCAACTATGAGTCGTAGAACCAACTGATGATCCCACTGGTGGCATTCCTGGAGTTAGAAGTGTCATATGATTCCAAGAACCTGAGCGGCATGGGTCTTGATCTGTTCCACTCTTCCCTCAGTCTCTTCCAAGTGGCTTTCCAGGAAACATCTAGATCTATACTAGCTGCTTGATCAGTAACAAATTCTGGATCTAAATCAACCGAATCTTCAGTCAGCTTCCGTCTTAACTCATCCAAATGTTGCTGAACCTAAGCATCACAATCTTCAATCACAGTCTCTGTATACAAATTAGGAACTATAACCTCACTAATCTCTTCACCAACCTCTGCCTTTTTGTCACACCCCGCCAAGGCGGAAACGCAAGGTGCGACTTCAAAAGATTTCCAAGCACAAAGGTCACATGAGCATTGATTAAAATAAAACGGGAACTTTCATTAAACAACCAAGTTCGTCCAACATAACGTTAATTGTTTAAAAATAAAACCATTGTATGTGAATGTTTAGAGTTCAAACAACAACACAACGGTCCAAAAGAAGGTATCCCACAAATGCTCGCACACGACCCCTGCAAGTTCCATTTTCCATGATAATTTCCTGAAAAACATGCATTTAAGGAAAATAGGTCAACATAAAATTGGTGAGTTCCCGGGTTTTCTATATGGTGGACATGTAATCCAAAACCAATTAAATCATTGCCTAGCTAGGGAAATAATCAAAATGTGATCTGACATAAGCCTATAACCAAACCTTGACATGTTGTACCTCGCCCATTATACACTAAAGACAATGAAATAATGTGAAATACAAGCACTCTTTTGATATCTGTCATCCGGTGAGAGCGACTGACCAAGAGTGGGGGTGTTAACCCCAATAGATCTATCCTGGTGTTTCGTGGCTAAGTCCCTAGCTAATGGTTATGGTATGATGCATGACACAAGGGTTTAATGGATCCCGAACCTTAATGTCTTTTGTTCACATAATAGCCATGATTGTAACTGAAAACTATACACATGTTTTTCCCCCGAAAAAATGTAAAAACTATAAAAAGGGGTCGTGAAATACTCACTTGGTATCTAGATGCTAGACTGAACTAAACCTGAAGCGGTGTGTCTGGTCTGGGATGCCCTGAGTTCATTTAAAGGCAACCTTAAGTCTACGTTTTGTTCTAATTACCATGCAACTGTTCACCCGACTGAGACAGCTATGGACTAGAGGCTTCTGTACCACTATCCACATGTGTCACACAATGTATGTGTCAAAAAAATATTCGTTTTGTTGTTAATGTGACTATGTTTAGTCTGTTTTTGGTAAAACAAGTGTCTTGACTTACTTAATGTTACCGAGTGTTACTTATGTCTCGGCTAAGTAAGTCTATGGTGAGATATGGACATATCTTTCAACAGTCTCTTATGAAAATATCATGTTTAGGTATTTTGTTTTTTGACAGTCTCTTATGGACATATCTTTCAACAGTCTCTTACTTAATGTTACCGAGTGTTACTTGTGTTAAGCTTATTAACACATGTTTTTATGATCTTTAACACATATTCTCAAAACATAGCTTAGTATATGTTACAAAACTAAACAAGATTGACTTGTTTTGGGCCGGCCTTGACCTTATACACTCACACATACATTCAAATGTATGTGTGGGTTACGCGTATGTCCATGTAAGGGCTCCAAGGTGTATGTAATCGTATATATGTGGGTGTGCATACATAAGCTAAAACATTGAACTTTCAACATAAAACTTAAGTGTTTAAGTTGGTTTAACTTGAAAACCCAATTGCTATAGGGTGTGCGAGTATGTGTTTGCCTCGGGTGAACTTCCATGATCGAACATTTTATACAAACAAAAGGAAATGGTTCGGATGTTATACCTTGAGTGTGTATAGCCGAAAATATCTAAGAAAAATAATCTAACTCCCACAATGTAACTCCAAAGTGCTTGTTAGTGGCTTGGAATTCCTAAATGATGATTGATCGAAACAAGCTTCTTGGGTGTGTAACCCTTCGGGCGAGTGGTGAACAAGAGGAAAAGCATTGTGTTTTCAAGTGTTAGTGTATATTGTGTTGTGGTGGTGTGATCACAAAGGCTCCAAGGCCTCTATATATAGCCGAAGGTGAGGAGGTTAGCCAAAAGCTCATTGGTGCACAAATGTGGAAGGTTAGCCTTTGTTTTCTTTGAGTGCACCTCACTAGAAGCTTTATAAGTGAAAAGAGTTGACTTGGAGGTTTTGGTTGGTTGTGTAGGGTTATTCGGCTGAAACTTCTTATGGGGAAGGGGCATTCTTTTTGTGGCAAGGTTGACGAGGAAATCAAGCACATATGTTTTGTGTTTTGCTACTCTAGTATAAGGTGTTGACTAGTAATCTAGGATGTTGTGTGCACACTTCTTTGGGAACTTTTGGGAGCCGAAAATAATGGGACAAAAGAGAGAGTTTTGTGGCAAGTCAATGTGTCTTGGATATCCATGTATTTTGTGTTGTTTCCATGTTAGTATAAGGTATAGATATGTGGTGAAGTTTGGATTAGAATGGTGAGTTGTGGTGTGTGTACATATATGTCGTATGTATGTATTTGCATGTGGGTAAGGAGAGTTGTTCATTCCCAAGGTAAACTCATGTGCATAGGCTGATTTCTACATAGTGTTTTTGACAATTTTGGAAGTCAACTTGTGTAAGAATAGGCTAGTGTGTGTTCCTTATTCCTCTTTGGTGCTCTCATGGGAAATTGAAATGTCAAACATGGAAGTCTTGGTGATGTGTGTGTGTGTGTGTGTGTGATCATGTACATATATACATATGTATATAATTTGGATCTTGCTTAATAGTAACTTGTCTATGGATGTACATATGTGTATGCATTTCAACTAATGACCTAGTACACAAGTTAATTAGAATTTAATCACCCTTGTTGTTTATATGGACAATGCATGTGGATAGTTCATGTAAGTGAACATTGTTTGTTTTTGTTCATGAGTTACTCAACTAAATAGGACTAGTGTGTCTACTGTTAGACTGTATGCCTTGGAATTGACTCATTGGAACCCTGTATAGTCCAACTATGATTAAAATGATGACATGTAATGTTATGCACATTGTATACATGTAGCTAAGTGTACGGATATGACCTGTGATTTCGACGGGTGTCACACTTTTCTTTAGTAACCCAGCTTCCTTCAGTCGTTCTGTTGTCTCTTCATCTTTAATCTCAAGAATCGATTCAACTGAGCAAAAATCAAACTCGGAAACTAGAAATAACTCAGCAAAAGTAGTAGGCTAAGGCTGTTCATCTGCAGGTCGTTTGCCTTTATCTGCAGTACCTAGGGCCCTACTCCACGTCCAGACTCCCCCGGACTTTTAGCAATCACACTAAGTGTTGTTGAAGCACTTGGAGGCTCACTTCCCATTGTACGGTTGGGATCATCGTCTAGCTCGTCTTCATGCCTCTTTGTCCTTAACTCGTCCTCTCTACCTGAAGTCTCCCATGAGCCTTCAATTGCTTCATAACTTAACATTTTTTTTTAGAAGAGACGGAATCAAGGACCCGTCCTGAGCTTGCAATTTCTATTTTATCTCGTTGTACTCAACTAGCTTGGTGATGTTCTAATTTCTCATCATCACCTGAACATTGAGTTCAGTCATCCTGTGCTCCAACCTGAGTATTCTTTCACTGTCTGGAAAAGAAGTATCAAATGAAAAATCAAGGGAAGAGATATCAAACTCAAACCCTGCAATAGCTGGCTGAGAAGTAGTAGCAACAGTGGAAGTCACAACAGTAATAGGAACTGGCAATGAAGTGACAATAGTAGAAGCGGTGAACAATATTTCCACATAGGAAGTAGTTAGTGAACTTGTAGGTGAAGTGACCCCAAGTGAGGATTCACCAACTGACCCAACGTATGGAAGCATAGTAGTGACCAGCATCTCTGTAACAGAAGTAGTGATACTGAGTGGTGTGATGGTGGAAACTGATAGTGGTGCTGCTACTGTTGCTGTGGTAGCTGATGAAACCTCTAAGCTAGCCGGAACTGGCTTATGAATAACAATGCCTCTCTGTATTTTCTTGTGCCTGAGAGGTGCGCCATCATCATCATCATCATTGTAACACCCCAACCGATGGCGGAAACATCGGGATGTCACGTATTGATGATTGTTCAGTAGCTCATGGTGAATAATAAATTTCATTAAATGTTTTAAATAAATTACATACAATTGGTCTACAAGAATTCGTACATCAAAATGAATAATACTATGCACACATCTTCAAGCATTAATTCAAATCTTCAAGCAAGTAGAACCTGAAACATGTTAAGTTTGAAAATATTTTGTGTCAACAAAAGTTGGTGAGAATACACAGGTTTTTGAATATAATTGATAACAATAGTTTGTACAACAATCACAGTTGTATGATGATAGAGTATGATTCCGACATGTAACAATGCGTCTTTGTACAATCAAACCTTGTGTCGACTGATGACTAACTCGCAAGTTAGTTAAATGTTGTTACTGTTATCGATCATCCCTGAATTTATGCGGGGGTATGGGTTTGTCAGACCTATAGCGCTATAATTTAAACAGGCGGCTTGATCATTGTTAATGATTGTACTGTGTCTTTTTGTTACAGTCAAATGATAAAATGATGATGTACTTGAATCACAAGTAAATATGAGTAAATGATAGTATAAAATGTTTAAACATGTTTCACCCCAAAAATAGTGAAAATAGAGAAAAGGGGCTCGTAGACTCACATTGGCTAAGGTGAATTATCCTCTAAGTGTTGTGAATGTATGCGAGGCGAATCCCAAAGACTCAACAACGTAGCTAGTCGAAAAAGAAAGAATATCAAGCTTCCAATTCGCCAATTACAAGAGCTTATAATCAAAGCTTCAATTGTAGAAGTAATAGACTATAGAAGAAGGGTATGAGGGAAAGTTTAATCGGATTGAAACAATCGATTTAGAGGTGCAAAGTATAATGGGTCATAGGTGGGTTTTTATACTAGTTTTGGATTCAATTAGCCATTAAAATTTGTCAACACCATAAAGTAAGGTTTTTATGATGAATTGACTATTTGACTAAGACTTTGACTGTTTGACTAAGACTTTGACTAGGACTTTGACCAGGACTTTGACTGATCAATTTAAGGAGTGTGTTAAGTTTATTTTCTTCTGAAATACTACACAAGATGATAGTTGGCTCAGTTGGTTGTCACTGTGTGTTGGTTGGCTGTGGACGCGGGTTCGAGTCCCGGTCCACACAAATCTTTTTTTGGCAATTATTTCCCTAAAACTATATTATTCTAAATTCATAATATGATTATATAAGCCCGAAAGTGACTCGAAATATTTTTAAAACGTACAAAAGTGTCGAGATACAAATAATTATTAGTTTAAGGTATTTAAAACATATATTGTTTAAAACAATACATTCTTTTTATCATAAAAAAAATTAGGGGAAATTCGCGATGTTACAGTCTCCCCTACTTTTGGAAACTTCGTCCCGAAGTTATTAAAAACACAGGTTTGAGGTTGATTAGGTAGAAATTAAGGCAGCTGTGGTTTGGGTTAAGGCACGATATGAATTTATAGGTAATAGAATAGTTTGTTTCGAATAATTTGGATAAGAGGTTTGAGATGTGAGTTTTAAGGATTGGATTAGGTTCGTCTGAAGTAGCAAGAAGCATAAGAATCTAGCAAAATACTAAACTTATGTTTTAGGAATCTTATAAGAAATGCATGAATTGATTGGCTATATGAAAACCAAATGAACTACTAAAACCTTATTAGAATTTCACACTACCTTAACGTACCTGTAAATTCATGATTACGTTCCGGACCGCAATCACCAATTTACCTTACATTAGGGTTTTGTGTCCTTCCCGTTGTGGTTTCCATTTCCATTCCCGTTGTCGTTACCGTTCCCGTTGCCGTTCATCTGGATGACTTGAGCTAATAAATTAGGAACCAGAGTCGCGATTTGCTGCGCCATTTGTTGAGAAATGATCGCAGCCAGTTGGGCATCGACACCATTTTTGTTGTTGTTGTTGTTGTTGTTGTGGTTAGTGTCACGGTTATGGTTGTGATTGCTACTCCCTTCATCATGATTGTCACCACTGTTAAGACGAGCGCTGCGACGTGGAGGCATGATCTGTAAGAGATACAATGAAGGTTCAATGAGACATGAATGAGGTAATATAAGGAATGTAATCATCTATCCATTTATTCAAACGAATAAACGAAAACGTTGACTTATCAAAGATTTTAGATTCTAATAACATAGTGAAGACATGCTTTAGCCTATAAGTGAACACTCATCCCGAGAATTCCCAGGTTGGCATCCGGGTCCCTCGTCTGATTGGGATATATGCGCAATGCCAGCCTAGACAGAAGACTCAGAATACAGGCGTTCACCCTTCCAGATTGCACGTGTTCGTTATTAAAATCTAGAACTTCGACGAGATCTCAAGGTGGTTCAGGTTAAACCTGAGGATTTTGTCCTATTAGTCTGAGAGTAGATCCAGTGATGGAGAGCAACCTTCTTGTAAGGATGAAAGTAGGGATAAGAAGTAGGAGGGAGATAGAGAATAGCAAGTAAAAGAAGCAAGTACTGGTTAAATCCTATGGTTATAGACTAGATTATTTTTCTAATAACCTAATTCCCTATAACCATGGCTCTGATACCAATCTGTAACACCCCAACCGATGGCGGAAACATCGGGGTGTCACGTATTGATGATTGTTTCAGTAGCACATGGTATAAATTGAATTTTAAATAATTTATTCAAACATAAATATCCAAAATAAAGTGATGTCTAGGAATTCAAATACATGATATCAAATAACAAAAACTTCAAATAGCTTCAAATAATAACTTCATGTATAGTCCTCATGCAAACTCAAGCCTCAGCTTCATTGTTACCTGAAACATGTTAATTTTGAAAATATTTTTGGGTCAACAAAAGTTGGTGAGAATTACATAGGTTTTGATAATCGAATAAAAATGTTGTGCAATTCATGTGTCATGGCAAGTCTAGTCCATATGTGAAAACATACTAGAAGTAAATCGAGTGCATAATCAACCCTTGTGATTGTTATAATGTGGTACATCCCATACGCTCATGGTTCACTCGAATATGTTATGCGATAACAAACACCCACACTACCTTTGTAGGAGGCACGTATCCGGGTGGGATTGTCAGTCCAATAGATCTATCAATGTATACCGTCGGCTGATCAATGTTAATGATTATGCTAGAATTGTGCTTACCCTAGTCATGTTCAAGACATAATGCAACATAGAAAAACACATAGACACATTGATGATTGAATTGCATATATGATGTTGTAACATGTTTCACCCCAAATACGGTGATAAATAGAAATGGGGCTATGTAAAACTCACCTTAGCAAATGTTATACTTCTTGAAAAAAATTGAATAGTGGTGTTGCCCAAACAATGCCAAATATCACCCTATAATAAGGTAATAAATATGTCTAAGTCTATTTAGTCTACAAATGTATATGTGCTAGGGCTTCGAATTGGGGATAAATGCTCGTTTGATTAATAATAAAAATGTTTGATAATTGAGAGAAATTTAGTAAATAAATAGAAAAAAATCTTTTCATAAAATTTGAATTTAAGATGATCACAATAATGAGTTTAAAGTATAAAAATAATTTTTATAAAATTATTTTCTTTAAAATAGAATATTAATTCTATTTATAACAAATTATCAAAATTTAACTTTAATATTTAAAAATACTAAATTTAAAGAATTATTAGTTTAAAAATTATATTTCTGTTCCAAATAATTAGAAATAATTTATATAAAATTTTGGTGCAAAAATATTAAAAATTGAATTTATTATGATTTAATTATGATTAAAACTAACAAAAATTGATTAAAAATATTAAATAAATGATTTTTCAGAAATAAAAGTCATTTCAGAAAAGTTTATTGTTATAAAAACTTAGAATAATTTTTGTGGAAATTTATAAAATTGTTTTGATATTTTAATAGAATTTTATAAATATAATAGAATAAACTTGATTTATTTATTAAATATATTAAATAAATAAATTTTTGAAAACTAAAAATTGTAAGTTAAACTTTTTTATTAGATTAACTTAAAATAATTTTTGTAGAATTATTAAAAGAGTTTTAATATTTTAAAACGAATTTATAAAATATAAGTAATATATATAATTAAATTTGATTGTTTTGTTTTAAAAACAAAACAAATGAAAAAGGTTTGCCAAGGCTGGGGATCGAACCCGCGTGGCTCAGTTAGTGGGCACCAGACACAACCACTTGGTCCAGACCAGTGGTTGTGTTTGGTTTCTGTTTATTTAGAATAAATAACATCAGTGAATCGTGTTATTCCCCAATATTTGCCAACGAGCCCTAGATTCTGCAATCGAGCAATTCACACAACATTAACCCAATTAATCATGGGGTTTATGTTGTGTGGAAGCCGATCAATAAAACCCACAACAAAAATCGTACTTACAAAACTGAATCGAATACGAATGACAAGTCAAGGCTTCGAAGTCAACTCGAACAAAAATTCCAAGAACAGCAGATTGTTATGAGAAATTAGAGGTTTAGAAAGAATAAATGGCGAGTTGTGAAGGTCCAGATGGGTTCAATTTATAGGGTAGTGGCTTGGATGTTCGAATTGGCAACGTTGACCTTGTATTGAATGTTTGACGCGTCGTTGATCAAAAATGGTAAGAATTGATTGATAATTGGCGTGTGTATGACTCACAACAGGCCAGAAATCACGATGCAATGCCAATCACTGATCAATTACGAGTCAATGGTTGTGATTATGGTAAGTCATTGATCTCAGTTGACTTTCCAAGTCAACTGAGATGATTTTGAATCGCGTTATATTTAAAACGCGCTGGGTTTAAAACAGAAATCTTGGCTAGAGCAGCTGGTTTGTGTTTGTGACTGTAATGAACCGGCTTGGGACGCGGGTTCGAGTCCCGGCCCAAGCACTATTTTTTTAAACATTTTTCCACAATATATAAATATATATATAATTAATATAGTATTAGGGTTCCCAAAATGCCACAAAAATAATTAAATGCGAACAATAATACTGGAACTTGACGTTTTTATTAATGATGATACGTAACGTACAAGTATAAATGCGTAATGTTACAGTCTCCCCTACTTTTAGGAACTTCGTCCCGAAGTTAAAAGAAAAACACCAGGTTTACAATTGGTCGACTACCGAAAACCTTGATAAAATTTCTCACTACCTTAACGTACCTGTAAATTCATGATTACGTTCCGGACCGTAATTACCAATTTACCTTACATTAGGGTTTTGCGTCCTTTTATGACTCTACCGGTTGTTGAGCAGGTTCGATAGTCTCCACCAGTCGTTGAGCAGGTGGTAGGGCCTCTCCCGACTGTTGGAAAGACATGATGACCTCTACCAATCGTTGAGTAGGTTGTTTGGTAGTCAACTAATTGTTGTACAAGTAAGCAAGTATGATTATAGATATAGCAATTAGTTCACATTCAAACAAGCATGCACTCAGATGTTATGATAATACTCGAATTTATTACTTGAATCAAAAAGTGTCAATACATAGAATTTAAAAAGTAGACATCATTCAAATGGTGGGTTTTGCTGTTAAGTAGCTAGAGGGTCTCTCGCGGGGTTATTTGGAGCAGCAAGGGCGTTTGTAGCAGGAATTCGACAAGCATCCGCAAGATGTCCATACCTTTGACAATTGGTGCACTGTCGGCAGGGCACTTGGGTTGGGTGGTGATACTGGCAGGTATCACACTTAGGTTGGTTCCCGTTGTATCGTTTCTTGTTGGGTGGGATAGTGGTGTCTATTGCAAAATTCCTGACCTTGTACTTTCCGTTGGTTGAGGCCTCAGTTTTGATTTCAACGGCAGGTTGGGGAGTATCCTTTGCAACAGTTTTCGTTTCCCCTTTCCGAGTCAGGGTTCCTGCCTTCACATGGTTATCTGTTAGGGTGGCAGCCAAACGTTTTGCTTCCTCCAAAGTAGCAGGGTTCCTTCCCCACACCGTGTCTTGAATCTGCATCGGTAAACCACCAATGTATTTTTCGATTGCAATAGGCAAGGGGGTGACCTTGTGGGGTAGCAGTAGGCTAAGTTCGTGAAAACGAGTGTTGTAGGCAAGGTTTTCTCCACTATCTTGAGCAAGATCATGAAACTCATCTTCCAGCTTCTTGATTTCATTACCAGGGCAGAACTCTGCCTTCATAATGTCTTTAGCTTGATCCCAAGTTAAGGCCAGTGCAGCTTCAGCTCCACGGGTGCGCTTTTCCTCATTCCACCAAGTGAGTGCTCGTTTGTGAAGAACACTCATGGCATAACGGACTTTAAAGTTGTCGGGGCACTCACAATTAATGAAGGTATTCTCAATACCCTCAAACCATTGTAGGAGTCCTGTAGCTCCTTCTTCTCCACTGAACTTTGGGGGATTACAGGAATTAAAGTGCTTGAGAGTGCAGGCTGGAAGACCATTCCCATTCCCGTTGTGGTTTCCATTTCCATTCCCGTTGCCGTTACCGTTCCCGTTGCCGTTCATCTGGATGACTTGAGCTAATAAATTAGGAACCCGAGTCGCGATTTGCTGCGCCATTTGTTGAGAAATGATCGCAGCCAGTTGGGCATCGACACCATTGTTGTTGTTGTTGTTGTTGTTGTTGTGGTTAGTGTCACAGTTATGGTTGTGATTGCTACTCCCTTCATCATGATTGTCACCACTGTTAAGACGAGCGCTGCGACGTGGAGGCATGATCTGTAAGAGACACAATGAAGGTTCAATGAGACATGAATGAGGTAATATAAGGAATGTAATCATTTATCCATTTATTCAAACGAATAAACGAAAACGTTGACTTATCAAAGATTTTAGATTCTAATAACATAGTGAAGACATGCTTTAGCCTATAAGTGAACACTCATCCTGAGAATTCCCAGGTAGGCATCCGGGTCCCTCGTCTGATTGGGATATATGCACAATGCCAGCCTAGACAGAAGACTCGGAATACAGGCGTTCACCCTTCCAGATTGCACGTGTTCGTTATTAAAATCTAGAACTTCGACGAGATCTCAAGGTGGTTCAGGTTAAACCTGAGGATTTTGTCCTATTAGTCTCATGTAGTCTCTCATTTTTGGTCGCCTTAAGTTGTTCGAGCGACAGTCAGAAAGTTTCCTTTGATCCAAAGTGCCAACCTGAACAAAGGGCTGAATATCTGGAAAATTAGGGATAAGATGCATGAGAATCAAAGTGATGAACCTTGGATACTGCAAGAAGCGATGAGTCCCCGTTGTCCTTATATGCTTCTTAAAGTAATACATCAACATCTGGGAAAAAGAGAAAAACTTGCTGTAAACCAGAGAAAGGAGCCTAGACTGTATTCCCACGCCCATAGCATCTGGTCCTGCTCTGGGTCCCGAAAAGCAAACAATCATGACGTGCATAAGCAACCTCCACTGACCAAACACATAACTCTTCACTAGCTGATCCTTCTGAATATTCCCTGAGTAACCAATCCTTAGAAAAGCACCTATTCTGAATGTCGCAAGGAATTCAGTTGGACTGTCTTCTTGTTCCACCATACCAAGTCTGAGTGCCAATCGAATGACATCTACTGAAAACTGGATGACCTGGTTGTTGACTGTTGCGCGTATAACCGGTGGCTCTTCATGACAGTCGTATTCAGTGGTTTCCCATAACTACCTTATTATTGGATCAGTAAACATCTTATCATATATTATTTATGAACACTTGTATTAGATATATCAAAGTAAATGCATAGCGGAATTATATTAAGTGTTCTAAGATAAAGTTTCACTTTTAACAGGAGTAAATGCTCCCCCTCAATTATAGAACTAAAGCAGTATATAATGAGAATCAAACAGTTAATGAATAAAACAGTTGTAAATGCTTCAAATGATTCTTATATATTAGAAATGGTTTACTGCAAAAGATATCTAAAATTGATGGTGTGAACCCATCTATTTATAGACAGAACAATACGTACATTGGAAGTATTGAAACTAATATAATAATACTACAACGGGATGTGGTATTGGAACTTGTACATAAAGTAACAAAAACTAATATAAAACTAAACTACTGAAGTTAAGGGCGGTGAAAAGTTTCTACTGTATCTGCTGAAGAATAAACATCTTCTGATGACAAAGTGGTACTATACCTTGTGCTTGGTGTAAATTTGATGATTATGGTTCTTCAAGTTCAGTGATGATCAGGTTGGATCTCCATCTATGTTCAACTTGTACAACACCAGGTGTATCACTTTGAATAGGAATGTGATGTTCAGTGATCACCTTGGTTTGTTTTTGTTCTATGATAGTTTGAGTCAGTTGATAGGCAAATGTAGCAGGATCCCTATGTTGAGTGATCTGAGGCTTTTCTTCCCAAGATATGTCTTGATGTACTGTCTGATTGCCTTAAAGATTGACACCATCATAGCTGAGAGCAAAGCACAACTTGTTGCTCACAGGAGTGGCAATGTGTATGTAGTTGATATGTTGAAGGATAATCCTATGGCAAATGTCTGTTTGTCTTCAAACTATCAACTCATTTTCTAAACAAAGCCTTGTGAGAGGCCTTCCATCAAAGGAATTCAAATGTGATGAGCATTGTGTTTCCTATTTAAAATGAAAGCAACATAAAAGCTCTTACAAATCCATTAATGAGTCCAAAATAAGTCAATGTCTTCAATTGTTGCACATGGACTTGTTTGGCCCAGTTAAAATCATGAGTCTAAGAAGAAAGAGATTTCGTCTTGTCATAGTTGATGATTTTTCTAGGTTTACATGGACTTACTTTTTACACTCTAAGGATGAGACTGCAGGTATCTTGAAGGACTTTGTCACCAAAGTTGAATGGAACAGAGTTTAAAAATAAGGAGTTGGATGATTTCTATGTGTCAAAAGGGATTGTGAGGCAGTACAGCATTCCAAAAACACCAGAACAAAATGGGGTGGTTGAAAGGAAAAAACAGAACTCTCATTGAGACTGCAAGAACTATGCTAGCAGATTCTGGTCTGTCACTTTCCTTCTAGGTAGAAGCTGTAAACTCTGCTTGCTATGTTCAAAACAGATTTTTAATTAACCCTAGACATCAAAAGATTGCTTATGAAATTCTGTTCAAAATCAAACCACTAATATCATTTTTCAAAATCTTTAGCTGCCCATGTTTCATTTTAAATCTTAAAGATTCCATCTCAAAATTTGCAGCCAAAGTAGATTGTGGGTATTTTCTGGGATACTCTTCTACTGCCAAGGCCTATAAAGTGTTTAACTGTTAGGATCTGAGTTTGTTTGTTTTGATTGTTTAACTAAATAATGATAATAATGGAATGAAAGTAGAATGAAGGTGCAGCGGAATAATAAACTGTAAATCAAAACAAGAGAGTAAATGTTTTTCGATCGAATGCTTTCATTAATTCAAAGATTACAATCGTACAAGTTACTCCCCCTCAGCCTGATCACACAGTTGTTTGTCAGAGAGAATGTTTTGTGTGTGATGCAATAGAACAGTACATGCACTGTTCTATTTATAGACTGACTCAAACCACTGATGACCTAGGCTGACGTCACCTAAGACAGTGACCTCTAACAGAATAACAAACTTAAACCTCTGCTATACAAACTACTGTTACATTGAAAGCACTGATAGTAAACAGCTGTTAAAGATAAACTCTGATGGTCTTGTATCCACTGCTGGAGCCTAAGTGCTGTTGCTTCCAGCAGTGCTTTGGTCTTCAGTACTTGTATCTGCTGTTGCTCTTCATCAGACCTTTGGTCAGCAGTTGTTCTTCATCAGTTGTTTCCTTAGCAGTTCTTTGTATCAGCAGTTGTTGAGCAGTTGTTTGGATAGAACAGTAGTTAGGATCAGCAGTCTTTTGGGAGAAGTAAGTTGTAAAGACTGTTTATTCAAGGATCAAATAGATAGCATATTTTGGCTTTCCAATCATCTGTTCTTCTCCAGGTCAGCAGACCCAACAATCTCCCCCTAGAACAGATGATGCCAAAACTCAGCTTTATTTATTGATCTTTATTTCTCATCAGACTTTCTCTGATTTGACCTTTGAATTGTAATTCAAAGTTCAAGGCAAATAGGTCTTCTTCATCTCTTTCCAGATCCAGATTTAGTATTGCTTGGTGATCTTCTGCACAAAGGCTGTAAGCATCATCCATACTGATCTTCTGAACCTTTCCATCTGACCTGAGCAGTGTCAATTCATGGTTGTCTTTGTTGACCTTCCACTTTAGAATTTTTGAGTCAGTGGATTTGCTGAGATGAACCTTTATTCTTGATGAGTTGGGTGATGGTGGTCTTCCTATGAGTTCTCTGAGTTTCTCTGTTGTGGGATCAGAGAAATAATGGATTTGATTGAAGAGCCCTTCCTTTATGAATGTGTCAGCAAACTTTCTTTGGTCTTCCTCTGACATCTCCTTCTGCCTTTTGAGCTGTCTACTTGCAGCAGCTGTGAGATCAGAGGTTTCAAGTAAGTTGTCTAGGTTAAAAGTCTGCTGGGGTCTCTTCATCATTGGCTCATCATTGTAGATTGGCTTTCTTGGAAGGCTGGGATCCTTCTTTCTATTCTCTTCCAGACTTTTATAGGTTTCAACCAATCTAAGCTCTGACCATCTGGAAACAGACCTCATCTCCCCATAATTTGCAGCTACAATCTCCTGCCTCATTCTTTTGAACTTCAAGGCTCTGACTGGGTCTCTGCCTTTGCCAAAATTGGGAATGGAAACTTTAGCTTTGGGATTTTTGGCCATTTCTTCAATTCTGATCAGTTCTTCCCTCAAAGCATGAGTAGTCCAGCCATTGAACTGCTTTTTGTTTGCTTTGTAGGGCTTGGTTGCCATTATCTGTTCAAGTAGGGATTCCCTTACCTCCTTCTCCAGGTCTACACTGAGAGGCATGGTGGACATGGAATTGCTCAGGGTCTTAGCAAAGTCTTCAATCCTTCTGAGTTTGCTAAGCTCTGCTGAATGGATGCCCTGAGCAGTCCTGTCATCCTTCCCTTTGCATTTCTCCCTGATGATGGCATCTACCTGTTCACCCTTGTATTTTAGATAGGTATCAATGTTGAGGGGAACAGGGAAATTTGGGAGAGATGGGAAGGATCTTTCAGATGGCTGTTCAGTATTGTAGAAGGATTGTAATTCCCCCTTGAGTAGATCAAGTTCAAGGGGATACTGAACAACCAATGGTGTAATGGTTGGTGGTGGTCTATGGATTTTGAATTTGGATGTATGTGGTGAGAATGATGTGAGTGGAATGGCTGTGATGGGAGGAGTGGATTGGGCAGTTGAAATGGTGGTTGGTGATGTATGTATGTTTTCATCATGCACAACAAAGGTTGATTTTCTCTTCCTTGTGTACATGATTTTTGGTGAAGGTGATTTGGTAGCAGTGGTTGGATTAACATCTGTTGGCCTTTTAGAAGAACCAGCAGATGTTGGGGTTTTGGTTGGTGATATAGGTTTGGTGGTTGTTTGTTCAGGATTGTGTGTTGGTTTGGGTATAGTGGTTTCAGTGGTTTGGGTGGCAGTGGTTTCAGTGACAGTGGTTTCAGCAGCAGTGGTTTTATCAACAGAGGTTTGTAACTTAGATGGTGGTTTTCTAACATGCTTGGCAGGTCTTTTCATCCTTTTAGAGGATCCCACATCTTCAGTTTCCCTTTGTTGTTTCTTCTTGAGTTCGATCAATGACTCTGCTTTTACTTCCAAGGTGTCAGCCCTTTGTTGTTTGGACTGAGCAGCCTTTTCAGCTTCTATGTTTGCAGAGTCATCTACTGCCTTGTTCTTTTCAGTGGTTTGTGGTGGTGGTGCTTGATGTTGTTGCTGTGGAGCTGATTTGGTAGACTCTGGTTTCTTGGCAGACTTGGCTTGACCTTTTTGAGAAGGTGGGCAACCAAAAGGATCTAATTTTGGTAGCCTATCTCTGCCACTCTCCCCCTTTTTGGCATCATCAGCCGTGAAATCATCATCAGTTTCATCCCTGAGGATGGTGGTAGGGGCAGAGCCAGTAGTCTTCAGCAGATGGTCCTTGATGGCTTTGATGTCAGCATGGGTATCTTTGTACCTTGCATCAACCATATTTCTGATCTCAGCCATGTAGGTTTCATGTGTCTGATCAGCCAATTTTCTGTGAGCTATGATGATGGGGGAAACTGATTTCCATAACTCATTGGCTATATCAGTGGTGGATGGTTGACTCTTGGAGAGATCTGCAATTGAGCTTAGGAGAAGCTTGACATCAGATTTGATGTCAGCAACAGATGTTTCAATAGCAGAAACTCTGACCGTCAATTCTTGGTATTTTGACTCATCTCCTAAATGAATAGGATCATCTGAGTCCCTACCAGTGGTAGTTTTATCTGATTCAGACCTAATAGGTGAATCAGATGCCCCTTTTTCTTGGTACTGGGGACTTCCAACTGTTTTTGGAGACACTATGATGGCTTCAACAGTTGTTGCCTTCAAGGGAGTCTTAATTATGAAATCACTGTCCTGATGTGAGACAGTGGTCTCTACATCAGTAGTGGCTGCTCCACTTGAAAACTCACCTAGAGTTGCATTGAACCCTGGTGGTGTAACCTCCTCTTCTGTTTGGGGGATAGCAGATTGAATATTCTCAGGCTCAGTCACTTGTTGGAGTATACTCTCAGTGACAGGTGGAAGAGAGGAACTGGGATCTTCCTGAGATTTTTCAATAGCTTCAAACAGAGGTTGCATTGTTTGTGGGACATGTGATGGTGTGAGTGGTGGAGTAAGAAGAGAATTAGCCCTGGGAGAGGGGCTTGTGAATATATGGTCAAGTGACTCAAATGCATCATGATGTGTGTCCCCTTGGCTTACAACATGATCCTTTTGAGAGGATTCATGAGGAGGTTGGTCAGGTGGAGGTATGTCCAACTGTTGTGAGGAAGTAACAACAGTGGTTTCAGGTTGCTTTGGTTGTGCAACAGAGGTTTCTTCTGGTACCTCAACATCCAGAAGCCTCATTTGTGGTTGAGTGGTGGTTTTTGTGGATGAATGTTTCTTTTTGGAAGTGGCTGGTGTGGGTTTCACAGCACTGGATGTAGTGCCATGATCACCAGGAGCAGTGGGCTCAACAACAGAGGTTTTGACAACAGTTGTTGCCTTTGTCCTCTTTGTTTGTGTTTTAGAAACTTTAGACACTTTTGACACTTTTTCTTGGGTGCTTCCACCCAGCATTCTTGTGAAAGTTTCATCAGTTAAGCTTTTCATTTGCATAGCAGCACCCTTTTTGAAAACTTTTTCAGGTAATAATTTTTGTAAAATTACACTAAGAATTCGTGGGTATATAAGAAAAGCATTGTTTGACCCAGACTTGACTGCTTTCACATTTGATACCAAATCCATAAACAATCCCTGGGAAAGATTGAAGTCAGAGTTTGACAACATAGCATATCCCAGATATTGCATCCTTAATGGAATTTCATTAAAGGATGTGGACTTAGCAGAGACACAAAGAAGAAGAGTATGGAAGAAAAATTTCATGACTGGAGGGAAAAACTTTTTGAAAAGAGTTGATCCAGTCATCTGACCATCATACCCTCTTTCTTGGAACTCAGTGTGAAGCTCTGTTTTAGTGAAGGAATCCTTACCTGCCAGGTCATTCAGTGAGAAGGTTGTGGATATGATATCAGGGGTAATAACGATACTGGTTTCTCCAATTTTGGAAATAATGGATGTAGGCTTTTTATCTTGTAAAAGAAACTCGGCATTCAACCAAAATTCTTGGAGTGTATCCAGATAGATGGGGGCGTTGGCGGTTAGGATGGGTAAGTATTTGGATTTAAGGAAAATGTCGATGGTGGAATGAAATGGAGTGTTGTCATCTGTTTTAATCAGATAGGGGAGACAATTGTGTGTAGCTTTGGCTTGAAGATCCATTGTAATGGATTTCGAAGGTGAAAATGATTGAAGATTGATGAAGGGTTTGAGAGTGAAGAAGACGGTTTACAGTATTTTGAATACAATGAGACAGTGTAACATCTGTTGTGGTAAAACAGGGTTTTTATAGGCTCAATGAAACCGCTGATGTGGCCAAACATCTGCTTGTATGAGCAGACGTGGCAATCATCTGATGGATGTAACATCTGGTGGAGAACAGCTGTTTTGTTAAACAACTGATACAAACAGCTGATGGATCCAACCGTTGGTTTTTTTTTTTTTTTTTTTTTTTTTAATATGGTATATATATATATATATATATATGGACAGTTGTTTTATCTGAACAGATGTTCTGAAACAGATTTTTCAACTAAACAGTTGTTTTATCTGATCAGATGTTTGGAAACAGACTTTTCAACCAACAGTGGAAATGAATGAAACAGTGGTTGTTTTATCTGATCAGATGTTTGGAAACAGATTTTTCAACCAATACAGCTATTTTAAGAAAATATGTGATTTCTGAACAATTTTATTATTATTATTTTTTTTTTTTTTTTAAAATTTATTTGGTTAATCCATGTTTAACATGCCAATTCTGGAAATCAGATTTGTAAAGGTAGATGTGTCTAAAGCTTTTGTTAACACATCTGCCAACTGATCCTCTGTTGGAACATGGTGTAAAGAAATCAAACCTTTTTCATAGCTGTCCCTGACAAAATGATGTCTTATGTCAATGTGCTTGGTAGTGGAATGAGAGACTGGATTCTTGATGATATTTTCAGCAGCTTGGCTGTCCAACATGAGTGGAGTCCTAAGTGCAGTTATCCCAAAATCCAGTAGTTGATTTTGAAGCCACATCAATTGGGCTGTACAGCTTGCAGCAGCAATGTATTCAGCTTCAGCTGTTGAAGTTGAAACAGCTGCCTGCTTTTTGCTTTGCCATGAAACTAAGGCATTCCCTAGAAATTGGCACCCTCCTGAAGTGGATTTTCTTGTAGTGTGACAGCCAGCAAAATCACTATCTGAAAAACCTGAAAGCTCAATGTTTCCATTAGCAGGATACCAGATACCAAGTGTGGGAGCACCTTTGAGATATCTGAATATCCTTTTCACAGCAATAAGGTTTGACTTTCTGGGTGAAGCCTGGGATCTGGCACAGACACAGGTAGCAAACATAATGTCTGGCCTAGATGCAGTTAGGTACAATAAAGACCCAATCATACATCTATAATGTGTTTGATCAACCAGTTCATCCTTGTCATCAACAGTGAGCAGCTTGACTGTACTCATGGGTGTGCTACATGGCTTACAATCATTCATCTCAAATCTGGTTAATAAATTCTTTACATATTTGTTTTGGTGAATGAATGTGCCATTTTGCAGTTGTTTCACTTGAAGACCAAGGAAACACTGAAGCTCACCCATGGCACTCATCTCAAACTCTGCTGTCATGAGTTTTCTGAACTCTTCACACATTTGGTTACATGTGGATCCAAAGATGATGTCATCCACATATATTTGAACAATCATTAAGTGTTTCCCTTTCCATTTAAGAAATAAAGTTTTGTCAATTTTACCTCTTGTGAAGCCAATGGATAAGAGAAATGTGGAGAGAGTTTCATACCAGGCCCTTGGTGCTTGTTTAAGTCCATACAAAGCTTTGTTGAGCTTGTAGACATAGTCAGGATGGAATGTGTCTTCAAAACCAGGTGGCTGACATACATAGACCTCCTCCTGAATTTTGCCATAAAGGAAAGCACATTTGATGTCCATCTGATACACCTTTATATTGTGGTTGACAGCAAAGGCTAAAAAGAGTCTGATGGCCTCTAGTCTAGCTACAGGAGCAAAGGTCTCATCATAATCTATTCCTTCTTTTTGTCTGAAGCCTTGAACCACAAGCCTAGCTTTATTCTTGACAACAATACCCCTTTCATCAGTCTTGTTTTTGAAGACCCACTTTGTTCCTATAGGACAAACATCCTTAGGAAGTGGTACAAGCTCCCATACTTGTTGTCGTTTAAACTGAAGGAGTTCTTCTTGCATGGCTTCTACCCAACTGTTGTCTTTCAGTGCCTCTTGGTACTTGACAGGTTGTGTGAGGGATAAGAAACCTGCAAAAAGACAGATATTTGAGGATTGGCTTCTTGTGAGCACTCCCTCTCTGATGTTGCCAATGATCTGGTCTGGTGGATGAGCTCTTAAGTAAATAAGATCTCCTTGATATGGAACAATGGCATTTTGGGGTGATGGACAGAGGTTTGGTGACTCTGTTGGTGTAACATCTGTTGGTATTTCTGTAGAGCCAACAGATGTTTGGAATGGTAATGGAGGTATGGGTCCAAGTGGTGTGAAACTTGACTGACTTTTGTCAACAGATGATTGACTTTTGTCAACAGATGATAGGTCAGTGGTAGTGAGGGGTGTAACAGAGGTTTGAGGATAGGACTGGCCAACAGTGGTTGACACAGCTGTGGCAGAGTTTTGACAATTGTTTTGAACAGCTGCATTCTCTGATGCAGAATAGACTTTGTAGTGACTGGGAATCACAACATCTGTTCTGTAATCTTGCTGTGGAGACTGTGGAATACCTGCATTGTTAGTCTTAACAGTGATATCTTCAAATTTGAATTTATCTAAATCAAATAATTCAGCAGGGTTTGCAGGGATTTTCAGAGATGAAAGTTCATTGAACTTAACATTCAAGGTTTCTTCTATTGTCTTAGTCCTTGTGTTAAACACTTTGTAGGCCTTAGCAGTAGAAGAATATCCCAGAAAATAACCACAGTCTACTTTGGCTGCAAATTTTGAAATGGAATCTTTAAGATTTAAAATGAAACATGGGCAGCCAAAGATTTTGAAGAATGAGATTAATGGTTTGATTTTGAACAAAATTTCATAGGCAGTTTTTTGATGTCTGGGGTTGATCAAAACTCTGTTTTGAACATAGCAAGCAGTGTTTACAGCTTATGCCCAAAAGGACAGTGGCAAACCAGAATCTGCTAGCATGGTTCTTGCAGCTTCTATAAGAGTTCTATTTTTCCTCTCAACTACCCCATTTTGTTCTGGTGTTCTTGGGATGCTGAACTGCCTCACAATCCCTTTTGACACACAGAAGTCATCTAACTCCTTATTTTTAAACTCTGTTCCATTGTCACTCCTGAAGACTTTTACTGGCAAGTCATACTGCTTTTCAACCTTGGTGACAAAGTCCTTCAATATACCTGCAGTCTCATCTTTAGAGTGTAAAAAGTAAGTCCATGTAAACCTAGAAAAATCATCAACTATGACAAGACAAAATCTTTTTCTCCTTAGACTCATGATTTTAACAGGGCCAAACAAGTCCATATGCAACAGTTGTAAGCACTGACTAGTTTTGGACTCATCAATGGATTTGTAAGAGCTTTTATGTTGTTTCCCTTTCAAGCAAGAAACACAATGCTCATCACATTTAAATTCTTTTGATGGAAGACCTCTGACAAGGCTTTGTTTTGAGAGTGTGTTGATAGTATTAAGGTTGGTATGACCCAGTCTCCTATGCCACAATTCTGTCTCCTTAGTGGAGGCAGCAGAAAACAGACAGACATTTGCTATAGGATTATCCTTTAACATATCAACAACATACACATTGCCACTTCTATGAGCAACAAGCTGTGCTTTGCTCTCAGCAATAATGGTATCAATCTTTTTCACCACTTCTGGCCCAATAATCTTACAAGTTTTCTTTGTGAAAAATGAGCCATAACCTTTGTCACTCATTTGTGAAACACTCAGAAGATTAAACTTAAGATTATCAATAAGATTGACATTTTCAAACTTGAGTTTTCCTGCCTGTACAGTCCCTGAACCCAACACCTTACCTTTAGAATCATTACCAAAGGATATATCACCCCCTCCATGAGCCAAGAAGTCCAGAAGTAGGGCTCTACATCCTGTCATGTGCCTGGAACCTCCACTATCTACATACCAAAGACTATCTAAACAAGCAGAAGCTCACTGCACATCAGTAAATGATTAGTTTTGGTGAGTGTCCAAAGCCAAATTGGCTTTGGATGGATCCTCAGACCTTTCAGACTCAAGTTTTGGAAGGTGATCAGTGGTTTGGACCAATTTTTGAATTAAGGTCAACAACTGCTGCTGTCCATTTGCCAGTGCTTGTATGTCAGCACTTGGGGCAGCAGTTGTTTGATCACTCCCTGACAGATGATAATACCCATATGGATTTCTGTTCACTCTTGGTTTAGAGGGTCTTTTTGGCTCCTCATAAACATGTGGCAGACTGTGACATGGAGGTTGACCATAACCTCTTGGGTATTTGCTTGTGGGTGGAGCATCTGTTACTTGGACATCTCTAGAAGCAGATGTTTCAAGCCCTTTTGTAACAGATGTTTGGACAGGTGTGAAGGTCTGTTTGGGCTTTCCTTTTGGAGTACTAACCACAGGGTTTGCAAGAGTTTTTGCTTTGTATTCTTGTATTTTTACATCAAAATTTTTAAGATACAAGCACTCTTTAGTCTTATGATTCTTTTTCCCACATATTGAGCATGTGGCTTTTGAATCACATTCACTTGTTCCTTTGTTGATATCATATGCTTTTAGAAGAAAACAGTTTTTGGTGACATGATTCTTCTTTTCACAGAAATCACAAAACAAGTTAACAGTCTTTTCTTTCTTCTTCCCCTTTTCAGGCTTCTTTTCAGCAGATGTTTGAGCATCTGCTGGAGAATCTTTCAGGGGAATGACTTTTGCCAAGGGAATGACCCTTGCCTGAGGAGCTGTTTTTCCCTCAGGAGTCTTAAAATCAACAGGTTTATAATTCTCAAGAGTATCACACTCATCAGACCAAGTAGGTTTAAATTCATACTTTTCAAGTTCAGCAAAAGATGAGGAACCTTCTGGTTTTTCAAGAACAATTTTCTTACCATTTGGTTCAGTGATTTTAATCTCTTGACCCTGCAGGTTTGTTGGTACTATCTCAACAGACTTTTGATCCTTTGTGTCAGTGTTTTCAAAAGCTGGAGCAGTGGTTGCAAAACCAAAGCCAAACTTCACATGACTTTTGGTTTGTTTGTTGAGTAGCATCTCAAAACCTCTACATGATTCCACCCATTTTTTACATTCAACTTGGGTGGACTCAAGCTCACTTTTACAACTTTGATATTTTGTTATCATAGTTTGGAGCTGGTCTTTGGTAATGGTTGCTTCATGTTTTAGACTACTAATCTCAGATTCTTTTGCAGTTAAACTTGTTTTTAAATCTTTTGTGAGTTTTTCAAATTTAACTTCATCATCCAAAATTTTCTTTCTAAGGTTTTCATTCACCTCTTTAATGTTAGCAAATGCTATCACACATTTGTCAGAACACAACTCTTTAAGAATTTGAGGAGATACCTTAGCAGCAGCCATCAATGCACAATCACACTTGCACTCACATTCATCAGATGCACCCCAGGGATCTGAGAGATTCACAACCTCTTCTTCAGGTTTCTCACCTGCAACAACTTCACTAACAATATCATCAGTCACAACATCAGATTCAGTAACCACTTCCTCAGATTCAATCTCATCTACCATAGCCATGAAACAAAAGTTTTCTGGTTCATTTTCAGCTTTGGCAACTAGTGCAAAATTCTCATCTGTTAGCTCATCAGGTAGACTGCTCCAATCAACAAAGCCTTGTGTAAAGAAGCTCTGTTGACTGGTCTCTGCAGGAGCAGAGGATGGAGCAGCAGTCGTTTGAACAGGTGGTGGAGCAACAGGTGTTTGCACATAATGGATCTGAGGAACAGTGGTTTGGACATACTGGACAGGAACAGTGTTTGAGGACTGTGCAAAATGAGCAGTGTTTTGCACATTTGGTCCAGGGGTATTATAGGAATTCTGATAAGTGTTGGTCTGTGGTCTTTGATTTGGATAGGTTATCATAGGTGTACCATGTTGACCCCTACATTCCCTAGCAAAATGACCAAACCTATGACATTTATAACACTTAATCTTTGATTTATCCAACCCCACCTTAGATCTGCCAGTCAACCCTGGAAACCTTCTCCCTGTTTTCTTGTAAAAATTATTAGTTCTTACACTGAGAAGGGCCAATTGGTGCATAATGTCCATTTCTTCCAAATCATCAGGGTCAAAGTATTTCAGGTCATCATACTCAAAGGATATGTTATCAGATGCCTGTATATCACCACCACTTGCTGTGAAAGCATAGTTAGGTGAATAAGAATCAGAGTTAAAACCTGAGTTAAAACCTGAAGTTATGTCAATAAAATGATCATAACTCTGATCCTTTGTGTTTCCAGGCACCTCATCATGACCCAAAAGTGCTGTATTCCCAAACACATAGTCATCAGACACTTTTCCAGAGTCCTGGAGCTTCTTTTTCTGGTTAAGCTCTCTTTCATAGGTCAAGAGCTTACCATGAAGCTGGGTCAGTGATAGGTCTTTAAATCCTATTGAGTTTCTCATAACAATTGCAATAGTGTCCCATTTGTCTGGTAGTGATCTTAAAAACCTATGGTTCAAAGTTGAATGAGGGTAAGTAAGACCAACCAATTTTAGTTCACTAATTAAGCAGTTAAATCTCTCAAACTGTTGAGTTAATGACTCTCCTTTGACATGACTGAATGTTTCATATTGTTGGTTAAGTATTTCACGGTTGTTTTCAATAACCTCCTCTGTCCCACCAAACTGCTCTTTCAGTGCATCCCACAACTCCTTTGCACTGTTACAGTGTAACAACCCAGCATATATATCATTGGGTAGAGCCATGGCCACAATACTGAAGGCCTTAGCATCTAGCTCAATTTTCTGAAAATCCTGGTCGGAGTAGTTTTCAAGTTTCTTTGGCTCAAACACTTTGGGATCTTCAGTACTCGGCACAGTCGGAACATGTGGTCCGAAGATAACCGACTTCCAACACCCAGTGTTTTGTTGAGCTAGAACATGGCTCATCCGACGTTGCCAGATATTGTATTCAGATCTGACAAGCATCGGTGGCTTGTTGTTCGTGCCAGTGTTATGTGGATCGTGATTGATAGAAGCCATTCTCTGATTTTTTAAAAAAAACAAAGTCTGTTTAACAACGGTTGAATCGAAATTAAACTATTACTCTGTTTTCAATCAAACTGACAAACGATATCAATTTTTGTGAGCTGATTATTAAATTGATTTGTTAGATCGAATTTAATTGACCAAGCTCTGATACCAATTGTTAGGATCTGAGTTTGTTTGTTTTGATTGTTTAACTAAATAATGATAATAATGGAATGAAAGTAGAATGAAGGTGCAGCGGAATAATAAACTGTAAATCAAAACAAGAGAGTAAATGTTTTTCGATCGAATGCTTTCATTAATTCAAAGATTACAATCGTACAAGTTACTCCCCCTCAGCCTGATCACACAGTTGTTTGTCAGAGAGAATGTTTTGTGTGTGATGCAATAGAACAGTACATGCACTGTTCTATTTATAGACTGACTCAAACCACTGATGACCTAGGCTGACGTCACCTAAGACAGTGACCTCTAACAGAATAACAAACTTAAACCTCTGCTATACAAACTACTGTTACATTGAAAGCACTGATAGTAAACAGCTGTTAAAGATAAACTCTGATGGTCTTGTATCCACTGCTGGAGCCTAAGTGCTGTTGCTTCCAGCAGGGCTTTGGTCTTCAGTACTTGTATCTGCTGTTGCTCTTCATCAGACCTTTGGTCAGCAGTTGTTCTTCATCAGTTGTTTCCTTAGCAGTTCTTTGTATCAGCAGTTGTTGAGCAGTTGTTTGGATAGAACAGTAGTTAGGATCAGCAGTCTTTTGGGAGAAGTAAGTTGTAAAGACTGTTTATTCAAGGATCAAATAGATAGCATATTTTGGCTTTCCAATCATCTGTTCTTCTCCAGGTCAGCAGACCCAACATTAACACAAGGACTAGGACAATAGAAGAAACTCTAAATGTAAAGTTCAATGAACTTTCATCCTTAAAAATCCCAGCAAATCCTGCTGAACTGTTTGATTTAGAAAAATTTAAATTTGAAGATATTACTGCTAAAACTAACAGTGCAGGTATCCCACAGTCTCCACAACAGGATTACAGATTTGATGTTGTGACTCCTACTCACTACAAAGTCACTTCTGCATCAGGGGAAGCAGATGTTCAAAACACCTGTTAAAACTCTGCAACAGCTGTGTCAACCACTGTTGACCAGTCTTACCCTCAAACCACTGCCTCATCCAGTTCAACCACTGTTCAAACATCTGTTAACAAAAGTCCAACCTCTGTTGACAAAAGTCAGTCCAACTTTACACCACTTGGACCCATTCCCCCACTTCCATTTCAAACATCTGTTGGCACTACAGAAGTGCAAACAGATGTTACAACAACAGAGTCACCGAACCTCTGTCCCTCACCTCAAAATGCCATCATACCATACCAGGGAGATCTAATCTACCTAAGATCTCATCCACCAGACCAAATCATTGGCAACATCAGAGAGGGAGTGCTCACAAGGAGCCAATCCTCAAATATCTCTCTTTTTGCAGGCTTTCTATCTCTCACACAACCTGTCAAGTACCAAGAGGCACTGAAAGACAACAGTTGGGTAGAGGCCATGCAGGAAGAGCTCCTTCAGTTCAAAAGACAACAAGTATGGGAACTTGTACCACTGCCAAAGGATGTTTGTCCAATTGGCACAAAGTGGGTCTTTAAGAACCAAACTGATGAAAGGGGCATAGTTGTCAAGAACAAAGCCAGGCTTGTGGTTCAAGGCTTCAGACAAGAAGAGGGGATAGACTATGATGAAACCTTTGTTCCTATAGCTAGGCTAGAAGCTATCAGACTCTTCCTAGCCTTTGCTGTCAACCACAACATCAAGGTGTATCAGACGAACATCAAAGGTGCATTCCTTTATTGCAAAATTCAGGAGGAGGTTTATGTATGTCAACCACCTGGTTTTGAAGACACATTCCATCCTGATCATGTCTACAAGCTCAATAAAGCTTTGTATGGAATAAAACAAGCACCAAGGTCCTGGTATGAAACTCTTTCCACCTTTCTCTTATCCATAGGTTTCACAAGAGGTAAAATTGATAAAACTTTATTTCTAAAATGGAGAGGGAACGATTTAATGATTGTTCAAATATATGTGGATGACATCATTTTTGGGTCCACATGTAACAAAATGTGTGAAGAGTTTAGGGAACTCATGACAGCAGAGTTTGAGATGAGTGCTATGGGTGAACTTCAGTGCTTCATTGGTCTCCAAGTTAAGGAGCTACAAAATGGTACATTCATTCACCAAAACAGGTATGTTAAAAAACTTACTAACAAGATTTGAGATGAATGATTGTAAGCCATGTAGTACACCCATTAGCACTACCAAGCTGCTCACTATTAATGAAAAAGATGAACTGGTTGATCAGACACATTATAGATGCATGATTGGGTCTTTACTGTACCTAACTGCATCCAGGCCAGACATTATGTTTGCTACTTGTGTCTGTGCAAGATCCCAGACATCACCTCGAAAGACAAATCTTATTGCTGTGAAGAGGATATTTAGATACCGAAAAGGTGCTCCCACACTTGGTATCTGGTATCCTGCTAGTGGAAACATTGTGCTTTCAGGTTATTCAGATAGTGATTTTGCTGGTTGCCACACCACAAGTGTAACATCGTAAAATTTTTCCCCAAATTTTAATACACAAAAGCCCTTATTTTTTTTATTTACATCTTTATCATTAATATTATACAAATGTGCCTAAGCCTTTATTTTTCTAACTCACAACTTATATATATATATATATATATATATATATATTAATGTATATAAATAATAATAATAATAATAATATGATTCTAAATTCTTTTTTTTTTCACATACAAGATTTTTTTTTTAAATAAAGCCTTGAGTCAAAGAGTTAAAGTCCTAGTCAAAGTCTTAGTCAAACAGTCAAAGTCTTAGTCAAATAGTCAATTCATCATAAAACCATACTTTATGGTGTTGACCAATTTTAATGACTAATTGAATCCAAAACTAGTATAAAAACCCACCTATGACCCATTATACTTTGCACCTCTAAATCGATTGTTTTAATCCGATTAAACTTTCCCTCATACCTTTCTTCTATAGTCTATTACTTCTACAATTGAAGCTTTGATTATAAGCTCTTGTAATTGGCAACTTTGGGGCTACACATA
Organism: Ambrosia x helenae; assembly: GCA_030844895.1. Lineage (NCBI taxonomy): Eukaryota > Viridiplantae > Streptophyta > Magnoliopsida > Asterales > Asteraceae > Ambrosia > Ambrosia x helenae. The sequence continues at coordinate 71,281,264 of CM061234.1, forward strand.
TTCTATTTCTCGAGACTTAATACTTTGCTAAGGTGAGTTTACGTAACCATGTTAATGCAATTCTTCATACTTGCAACATTATACTTAAGCAATTCTACATGCATGTCTAGTTGTAAACTTTAATGCCTCATGATTTAGACAACAACAGTTTCAACGAGTTTCAACATTACATAATCATTAGCTATGGCCAAGCCGGCGATACTCAATAATAGATCTATTGGATTGACAATCCCACCCGGATACGTGTACCTCCTACATAGGTAGCGTGGGTAATTGTCATCGTTCCAACATATTAAGGTGAACCGTGGATGACGGGATGGACCTAAACTAGTCGGAGGTTTGATTATGCCGATTCAACATATTATGTTTATTCATGTAGACTTAAACTTACGATAGACATATGAATTGCTAAACTTTTATTCTTAAACTTAATTGCTTGACATGGCTTATGTATTCTCACCAACTTCTAGTTGACCCCCCCCCCCATTTTTACAACTCAACAGGAAATAATGATGCTTGAAGTCTAGAGCTAGCATGAGAAGATATTTGAAGTTTTATGCTTTGTTTGATTTTGGATGTACTAGATTTCATTCAAGACATTTAATGTAATTCAATATTGTATTAAAGGATTATGTAAACATATGTATTACCATGAGCTACTGAACAATCATTCATACGTGACACCTCGATGTTTCCGCCATCGGTTGGGGTGTTACAGATTGGTATCAGAGCCATGGTTATAGGGAATTAGGTTATTAGAAAAATAATCTAGTCTATAACCATAGGATTATAATCAGTACTTGCTCCTTTTACTTGCAACCCTACTTGTTTCTATTCTCTATCTCCCTCCTACCTCTTATCCTTACTTTAGTCCCTACAAGAAGATTGTTCTCCATCACAAGATCTACTCTTAGACTAATAGGAAAAATCCTCAGGTTTATCCTGAACCACATTGAAGATCTCGTCGAAGTTCTAGATTTTAATAACGAACACGTGCAATCTGGAAGGGTGAACGCCTGTATTCTGAGTTTTCTGTCTAGGACTGGCATTGCGCATAAATCCCAATCAGACGAGGGACCCGGATGCCTACCTGGGAATTCTCGGGATGAGTGTTCACTTATAGGCTAAAGCATGTCTTCATTATGTTATTAGAATCTAGAAGTTTTGATAAGTCAACGTTTTCGTTTATTCGTTTTAATTAATGAATAAATTATTACACTCACTTTCCTTAAACTAAGCTCTAAAATCTCAAAATTTTACAACTTAAATCAATCTCATTTCATAACCATCTATGGATTTCACAATCACACTTCACCTTACCATCTTAGCCACTTTTTTAAATATTCAACACCCTACCCAAATCATATTATTTCATTTCTCCACATGTTACTTATTTTTAAAAAAACTATAACCTCATACCTTAGCACAAACTAAAGATTTCTAAATCTGTTGTATTTTCATTACCTATTAACTTTACAAAGTACATATTTTTGTCAAAAGATGTCCTCGAACTTAAATTCAATTGTTTATTTATTGACGTAACAAACAATTTTCTATATAATGCTTTAAACTATTAAAAATCACTTAACAGAACCTTGATCTTCAAAACCTAATGTCATGTTTGAAATCTCCAACTAACGGGAATATTTTAATCAAAGCCCACTTAGCTTGTGCTATTTAACAACTTTTTCTTTATGTATAAAACCAATTTTGAAAAGCCCAAATTTTAATACACAAAAGCCCTTATTTTTTTTTATTTACATCTTTATCATTAATATTATTACAAATGTGCCTAAGCCTTTATTTTTCTAACTCACAACTTATATATATATATATATATATATATATATATTAATGTATATAAATAATAATAATAATAATAATATGATTCTAAATTCTTTTTTTTTTCACATACAAGATTTTGTTTTTTAAATAAAGCCTTGAGTCAAATAGTTAAAGTCCTAGTCAAACAGTCAAAGTCTTAGTCAAATAGTCAATTCATCATAAAACCATACTTTATGGTGTTGACCAATTTTAATGACTAATTGAATCCAAAACTAGTATAAAAACCCACCTATGACCCATTATACTTTGCACCTCTAAATCGATTGTTTTAATCCGATTAAACTTTCCCTCATACCTTTCTTCTATAGTCTATTACTTCTACAATTGAAGCTTTGATTATAAGCTCTTGTAATTGGCAACTTTGGGGCTACACATATTCTATTTCTCGAGACTTAATACTTTGCTAAGGTGAGTTTACGTAACCATGTTAATGCAATTCTTCATACTTGCAACATTATACTTAAGCAATTCTACATGCATGTCTAGTTGTAAACTTTAATGCCTCATGATTTAGACAACAACAGTTTCAACGAGTTTCAACATTACATAATCATTAGCTATGGCCAAGCCGGCGATACTCAATAATAGATCTATTGGATTGACAATCCCACCCGGATACGTGTACCTCCTACATAGGTAGCGTGGGTGATTGTCATCGTTCCAACATATTAAGGTGAACCGTGGATGACGGGATGGACCTAAACTAGTCGGAAGGTTTGATTATGCCGATTCAACATATTATGTTTATTCATGTAGACTTAAACTTACGATAGACATATGAATTGCTAAACTTTTATTCTTAAATTTAATTGCTTGACATGGCTTATGTATTCTCACCAACTTCTAGTTGACCCCCCCCCCCCATTTTTACAACTCAACAGGAAATAATGATGCTTGAAGTCTAGAGCTAGCATGAGAAGATATTTGAAGTTTTATGCTTTGTTTGATTTTGGATGTACTAGATTTCATTCAAGACATTTAATGTAATTCAATATTGTATTAAAGGATTATGTAAACATATGTATTACCATGAGCTACTGAACAATCATTCATACGTGACACCTCGATGTTTCCGCCATCGGTTGGGGTGTTACAGATTGGTATCAGAGCCATGGTTATAGGGAATTAGGTTATTAGAAAAATAATCTAGTCTATAACCATAGGATTATAATCAGTACTTGCTCCTTTTACTTGCAACCCTACTTGTTTCTATTCTCTATCTCCCTCCTACCTCTTATCCTTACTTTAGTCCCTACAAGAAGATTGTTCTCCATCACAAGATCTACTCTTAGACTAATAGAAAAATCCTCAGGTTTATCCTGAACCACATTGAAGATCTCGTCGAAGTTCTAGATTTTAATAACGAAACACGTGCAATCTGGAAGAGTGAACGCCTGTATTCTGAGTTTTCTGTCTAGGACTGGCATTGCGCATAAATCCCAATCAGACGAGGGACCCGGATGCCTACCTGGGAATTCTCGGGATGAGTGTTCACTTATAGGCTAAAGCATGTCTTCATTATGTTATTAGAATCTAGAAGTTTTGATAAGTCAACGTTTTCGTTTATTCGTTTTAATTAATGAATAAATTATTACACTCATTTTCCTTAAACTAAGCTCTAAAATCTCAAAATTTTACAACTTAAATCAATCTCATTTCATAACCATCTATGGATTTCACAATCACACTTCACCTTACCATCTTAGCCACTTTTTTAAATATTCAACACCCTACCCAAATCATATTATTTCATTTCTCCACATGTTACTTATTTTTAAAAAAACTATAACCTCATACCTTAGCACAAACTAAAGATTTCTAAATCTTGTTGTATTTTCATTACCTATTAACTTTACAAAGTACATATTTTTGTCAAAAGATGTCCTCAAACTTAAATTCAATTGTTTATTTATTGACGTAAACAAACAATTTTCTATATAATGCTTTAAACTATTAAAAATCACTTAATAGAACCTTGATCTTCAAAACCTAATGTCATGTTTGAAATCTCCAACTAACGGGAATATTTTAATCAAAGCCCACTTAGCTTGTACTATTTAACAACTTTTTCTTTATGTATAAAACCAATTTTGAAAATAAGAATTTTTTTCCATAGGAATAATATCTAGTTTCTAAATTCTCCATCGACACTCATTCATTTTCAACTTCTTCAAAATTTTACAATATTTAGCATATACCACAATCATGTTTTCTTATACACTTGATTATAACCTTTGATCCAAACCCCAAAAATTTACACTGCTACATAATCTCCTTACTATAAAATAAACTCTTTATCAACTATCTTCACATTCACTATCTCTCACAACCTTGATTCTACTTCAAGATTTTTCATCATCCTCTCAAGAACTAAATTCATATCCTTCACCTTCTCAAACATGAACTAGTTACCCATGATAACCAAAATATTGAAACTTGGTTGTGTGTTGCATCAAACTTAATCCTTAGTTATACATGAGGGTTCGATTATCTACCATATTTAAACATTTGATACTAGAAATCATGGGATATAAACTATTTGCTATAGACACACCTAGAGTCATTAACCTTGTCTAGGACAACACTATTACAACTCGCATGCTATGCTTGATACTTGATTGTTTATATGTACATATTATCAATTTGCAATTTATGTGTGAAATAATTGGTACACTTAATCAAACAACTGGTAGAGGATGAAGTACTTGCTCAACAGTTAGTAGAGTACCAAATAACCTACTCAACGATTGGTAGAGGTCATCATGCCTGCTCAACAGTCGGTAGAGGCCCTACAACCTGCTCAACGACTGGTAGAGGCTATCGCACCTGCTCACCAATCGGTAAAGGTTCTTATTCACTGACTGGTAGAAGTCTTTTTCCTTCTCAACAGTTGGACTCATTTTTGGATACATGGTTAATCATATTATTTTACATGTGTGTCTAGAGTTATAGAAGGACACAAAACCCTAATGTAAGGTAAATTGGTGATTGCGGTCCGGAACGTAATCATGAATTTACAGGTACATTAAGGTAGTGTGAAATTCTATCAAGGTTTTCGGTAGTTGACCAATTATAAACCTTAGTTATCTGGTAGTTCATTTAGTCTTTCAATAGTCCATCAACTCATTCCTTTTAGGACTCCTAAAACTTAAGATTCTTATTCTCCTTGCAATTTCAGATGAACCTAATCCAACCCTTAAAACTCACACATATCAAAACTCTTACCCAAATTATTCGAAACCGTTTATTCTGTTACCTATAAATTTTATGTCATGCCTTAACTCGAAACTTCCCAAACCACCCTTGTCCTAATTTCTACCCAACCACCTTCAACCATGTGTTTTCAATAAACTTCGGGACGAAGTTTCCAAAAGTAGGGGAGACTGTAACATCGTAAAATTTTTTTCCCCAAATTTTAATACACAAAAGCCCTTATTTTTTTTATTTACATCTTTATCATTAATATTATACAAATGTGCCTAAGCCTTTATTTTTCTAACTCACAACTTATATATATATATATATATATATATATATATATATATATATATTAATGTATATAAATAATAATAATAATAATAATATGATTCTAAATTCTTTTTTTTTTTCACATACAAGATTTTTTATTTTAAATAAAGCCTTGAGTCAAATAGTTAAAGTCCTAGTCAAAGTCTTAGTCAAATACTCAATTCATCATAAAACCATACTTTATGGTGTTGACCAATTTTAATGACTAATTGAATCCAAAACTAGTATAAAAACCCACCTATGACCCATTATACTTTGCACCTCTAAATCGATTGTTTTAATCCGATTAAACTTTCCCTCATACCTTTCTTCTATAGTCTATTACTTCTACAATTGAAGCTTTGATTATAAGCTCTTGTAATTGGCAACTTTGGGGCTACACATATTCTATTTCTCGAGACTTAATACTTTGCTAAGGTGAGTTTACGTAACCATGTTAATGCAATTCTTCATACTTGCAACATTATACTTAAGCAATTCTACATGCATGTCTAGTTGTAAACTTTAATGCCTCATGATTTAGACAACAACAGTTTCAACGAGTTTCAACATTACATAATCATTAGCTATGGCCAAGCCGGCGATACTCAATAATAGATCTATTGGATTGACAATCCCACCCGGATACGTGTACCTCCTACATAGGTAGCGTGGGTGATTGTCATCGTTCCAACATATTAAGGTGAACCGTGGATGACGGGATGGACCTAAACTAGTCGGAGGTTTGATTATGTCAATTCAACATATTATGTTTATTCATGTAGACTTAAACTTACGATAGACATATGAATTGCTAAACTTTTATTCTTAAACTTAATTGCTTGACATGGCTTATGTATTCTCACCAACTTCTAGTTGACCCCCCCATTTTTACAACTCAACAGGAAATAATGATGCTTGAAGTCTAGAGCTAGCATGAGAAGATATTTGAAGTTTTATGCTTTGTTTGATTTTGGATGTACTAGATTTCATTCAAGACATTTAATGTAATTCAATATTGTATTAAAGGATTATGTAAACATATGTATTACCATGAGCTACTGAACAATCATTCATACGTGACACCTCGATGTTTCCGCCATCGGTTGGGGTGTTACAACAAGGAAGTCTACATCAGGTGGGTGCCAATTTCTCGAGAATGCCTTAGTCTCTTGGCAAAGCAAAAAGCAAGAAGCTGTTTCAACTGCAACAGCAGAGGCTGAATACATTGCTGCTACAAGCTGTACAGCCCAACTCATGTGGCTTCAAAATCAAATACTGGATTTTGGTATAACTGCACTAAGGACTCCACACATACTGGATAGCCAAGCTGCTGAAAATATCATCAAAAATCCAGTCTCTCACTCCACCACAAAACACATCGATATTAGACATCACTTTGTGAAAGATAGCTATGAAAAAGGTTTGATTTCTCTGTACCGTGTTCCAACAGAGGATCAGCTGGCAGATGTGTTGACAAAATCATTAGACACATCTACCTTTGAAAATTTGATCTCTCAGATTGGTATGCTAAACATGGATTAACAACAAAAATGTTTCCTTAAATAAAACATTAAAAATTTTTCAGAAAATCAAAATCCATCCTTAAAAATAGCTTTTGGTTGAAAAATCTGTTAAAAATAAAACAACCACTGTTTCATTCATTCTATCATCTGTTGGTTGGAAAATCTGTTTCAAACATCTGATCAGATAAAACAACTGTTTTCCACTATATACATATATATATACATAAAAATCATCAGTGCTTTGGCAAACCATCAACAGCTATTTGCCACGTCTGCTCTCAAAAGCAATGCTTTGGCCACAACAGCGGTTTCATCGGAGGCTATAAGAACCTTGTTTTTCCTTAACAGTTGTTACACTGTCTCATTGTATTCAAATACTGAAACCGCCTCCTTCAACCTCAAACCCTCAAACAAATTCCTTCATTCATCTGACTCGAAATCCATTACCATGGATCTTCAAGCAAAAGCCCCCCACAATTACCTACCATATCTGGTTAAAACAGATGAAAACACTCCATTCCACACCATCATTGACTTCATACTTCAATCCAAATACTTGCCTATCCTCACCGCAAATGCACCCATATACATCGACACTCTTCAAGAATTCTGGTTAAATTATGAGTTTCTACTTCAAGACAAAACGCCAACAACCATTATTTCAAAAATTGGAGATACAAATGTCACCATAACCCCCCAAACCATATCCACAACCTTCTCTCTAAAAGACTTGGCAGGTATGGATTCTTTCCCAAAGGCTGAACTTCACACAGAGTTTCTAGAAAGGGGTTATGATTCACAAATGACTGGAGCAACAATTTACAAAAAAATATTTCCCTCCAGTCATGAAATTTTTCTTTCATACAATCCTTATCTGTCTCTCTGTTAAAACCACTGCTTTCAATGAAATCCCATTGAAAGTGCAGTACTTGGGATATGCAATGTTGTCAGAATTTGACTACAATCTATCCCAAGCTATGTTTCTGGATTTAGTAGCAAATCTGAAGGGAGTCAAGTCTGGGTCTAACAATGCTTTTCTCATGTACCCAAGACTTTTAAGTTTTATCCTACAAAAGGTTTTACCTGAAAAGGATTTTAAACAGAGAAACTCTCTTCAAATGAAGAGTTTATCCCAAGAAACTTTTACAAGAATTTTGGGTCCAAACACCCAAGAAAAAGTGTCAAAAGTTAAAGTTTCAAAAACACAAGCAAAGGGTGTTAAGACAACAACTATTGTCCAAACCTCTGTCGCTGAGCCCACTATTCTTGGTGATCATGGCACTACATCCAGTGCTGTGAAACCCTCACCAATCACTTCCAAAAAAAACTTCCATCCACAAAACCCCCCAAGAAACCAAAAAGGGTAACTATGGAAGATGAGATACTAGAGGAAAACCCTGTTGTAGCACAAAAGCAACAACAAACCACTGTTGATACTTCCTCTCAACAGATGGATATATCTCCACCTAGACTATCTCCTCATGTATCCTCACAAAAGGATCATGTTGTAAGCCAAGGGGACACACATCATGAAACATATGAGTCACTTGACCATATGTTCAAAAGCCCTTCTCCCGGGGCTGCTTCTCTTTTCACTCCCCAAAATTCACCATCACATGTTCTCCCTACCATGCAACCATTGTTCGAAGCCATTGATAAAACTCAGGAGAATCCCAGTTCCTCTCCATCACCAATCACTGAGAGCATACTTCAACCAGTGACTGGGTCTGAGAAAAATCAATTGGCTAGCCCACGAACAGAGGAGGTTACACCTCTTGAGTTACATGTAACTCAAGGTGGTTTTTCAAGTGAAGCAGCCACTACTGCTGTAGAGACCATTGTCTCACAACAGGACAGTGGTTCCATCCCTAAGACTTCCTTGAAGGCAACAACTGATGAGGCCACTATAGTGACCCCAAAATTAGTTGGAAGTCCCCAGAACCAAGACAAAGGGGCATCTGGTTCTTATTTTATGGACTCACCTCCTAGAACTAAACCAGCTACAACTACCACTTCTGGTAGGAATTTAGATGATCCTATTAACTTAGGTGATGAGTTAAAATGCCAGGAATTGATGGCGAGATTTACATCCATTGAAACATCTGTTGCTAAAATCAAGACTGATATCAAGACAATAATGCAATCTTTGGCTGCCCTCACCAAAAGTCAACCATTCACAGAAGACATTGCTAGTGAGCTATGGAAGTCTGTCAGCCCCATCATCATAGCTCATCGAAAACTAACAGATCAAATTCATGAAACATATATGGCTCTAATCAGAACCATGGTAGATGCTAGGTACACAGATACCCAAGCAGACATTAAAGCCATCAAAGACCATTTGCTAAATACCACTGGCTCTACCCCCCACAACTATCTTAAGAGATGAAGATGATGATGAATTCACTGCTGATGATGCCAAAAAGGGGGAGAGTGGCAGAGATAGATTGCCAAAGCTAGATCCCTTTGGATGTCTACCTTCTCAAAAAGTTCAATCACAAAAGTCTGCTGCCAACAAACGAGGGTTCGCTACAGCTCCACAACAACCCACTACTCAAACCAATGCTGTTGAATTTGCCAAAGCTGATAAGGCAAAAGAAATTGATGAATTTGCCAATATCATAGCTGAAGAAGCTGTTGAAGCTAAGCAAAAAAGGTTTGATACTTTGGAAATCAAGGCAGAGGCTCTAGTTCAGAAGAAACAAAAGCAACAGCAGGAATTTGAAGATGTTGGTTCCTCTAAAAGGAAGAAAATTCTTGCAAGACATGTTAGGCAACCACCATCCAAAACCAAAACCTCTTCTCCCAAAACATCTACTAGAACCACTGCTACCACCAAAACATCTGCTACCACCAAAACCACCACAACCACTGAACCCATTACAACAACCACCACTACACCACCCATAACTATGCCACCCACATCACTATTACAACCCCAAACATCTGTTGGTCCTACACAAGTGCCAACAGATGTTAACACATCCACTACTACCCAAACAACATCATCACCTCTGATCCTGTACAAAAGGAAGAGAAAATCAACCTTTGTGGTACATGATGAGAATATAGAAACCACACCAACTCCCATTTCATCACCAAAATCTGCACCCATTCCAGCCATTCCACTTACATCTTTTTCACCACACACTTCCCAATTTGCTTCCCATAGACCACCACCATCCATCACACCATTGGCTGCTCAGTATCCTCTTGAGCTTGATCTATTCAAGGGGGAAATTCAATCCTTCAACAATATTGAGGATCCATCAAAAAGAACTTTCCAATCTCTCTCAAATATGCCTGTACCCAGAAACATTGATGAATACTTGAAGTTTAAAGTAGAACAGACATATTTGATCATCAAGGGGAGATGCAAAGGAAAGGATGACAGGACTATTCAAGGCATCCATTCAGCAGAGCTTTGAAAATTGAGAAGGATTAAAGATTTTGTTAAGACCCTGAGTAATTCTATGTCAGACATGCCACTCAGTAGTGAGTTGGAAAGGGTAGTCAGGGAATTTATTCTTGATCAGATCTTGGCAACCATGCCTTACAAAGAAAAATAAGAAACAATTTGCAGGCTGGAACACTCATGCCCTTCAAGAAGAACTGTACAGAATTGAAGAGATGACCAAGAATCCTACTCAAAAGGCTTATGCCCTTGATTTCAGAAAAGGCAGAGACCCAGTCAGAGCCTTGAAATATAAAAGAATGGGGGAAGAGATAGTGGCTGCCAAGTATGGAGAAATGAGGTCTGTGACAAGATGGTCTGAGCTTAGACTGGTTGAAACATACAAGAAGCTTGAAGAGAATAGAAAAACTAATCCCACACTACCAAGAAACCCAAATTATCTTGATGCACCAGTGGTTAGAAGATCTCAACAGGCCTTTTCACTTGATAGATTACTTGCAACATATGATATGTCCATTGCTGCCAAGAAATAGTACAGAAGGTAGAAGCAGATGTCTGAAGAAGATGAAAAAAGAATTTGCTAAAACATTTGTGAAAGAAGGGATCTTCAACCAAGTCCATTATTTCTCTGACCCTGTCTCTGAAGAACTCAAAAGAATTATTGGAAGACCTCCATCACCAAACTCATCCCAAATAAATCTGCAACTCAAGAAATCCTCAGGTTCAAAAATTCTAAAGTGGAAGGTCAACAGCACTTAGGCTCCAACAGTACTTAGGCTCCAACAGTGGATACAAGCCATCAGAGTTTTACCCATCAGCTGTTTAGTCATCAGATTTTATCTATGTAATAGCGTATGTATTCGTCAGTTGTTTTATGTTGTTATATATCTGTTAGATGTCGATGTCTTAGGTGATGTCAGCCATAGGTCATCAGAGGTTTAGTTTGTCTATAAATAGAACAGTGCATGTACTATTCTATTCATCACTCCAAACATTCTCTCAGACAAACACTGTGAGTGATCAGGCTGAGGAGGAGTAATTGTGTAATCATTCTAATCCGGGTTGACTAATGAGAAGTTTGATTCTAAAACAATTATCTCGTTTGTTTTGATTAATAGTTTACTATTTCCGCTGCACTTTCCATATTTGTTTATCTTCATTCATATTTCATTTATAAACTATCAAAACAAATCAAACTCAGATCCTAACAGTCTAACTGTAAGTCCAAAGTCCAAGTATAAAGTCAAGGTCCAAGTTCAAGATGTTTCTAAATGTCTGCTGTAACAAACGAAGATACTAAGAAATGAAGATACATTGAAAACGAAGATCCAAGGAAAACGAAAATGCTTGAAAAACGAAGATGCTTGGTCATAAAGATGCTCAACAAACGAAGATGTCTGCCAAGCGAAGATGATAAAAAATGAAGATACTTTCGGAACGAAGATACTTGTATCTTCGTTTTATACTTATCTTCGTTTTGCTGATTTGAACGAACCCCAATTTCTAATTCGACCAAAAACAAACAAAAACACCAAAAACGTTCTGAGAACGATGGGGAATGACTGAAAATGATTAAACACGCCCGAAAACAGAAGATTTAACCGTGAAATAAGTTTTAACTATTCAACCTTTGCAAAAATGAATCTTGAACCGTACAATCAATGAGCTTAATGCTTTGATACCAATTGTAGGTCCTTGGAATGGATCCATTACAAGAGTAATCAGATCTATCAAGGTGCGGAATCCCTTGATAGACGTTTATGAAATAACGAATCGTAAATAAAAGACATGAATGATACATATAAACGCGTGGTATCTTGATTTAATATCAAAGCTAATTACAATCACTAATACCACCAAAATACTTGACCAACAACCACAGCCTACACGCCATGCAAGCTATTTATACTTGAATGAGCCGAATACATCTTTCACGAAGATCCAAGCTACGAAGATGCTAAAGGCATCTTCATTATCTACCTATCTTTGATAGCATCTATATTCATTGGTTACTATGTTCGCTAGAATTTAACACAAAAGACTACCATGCATGTTTTATAACACCAACATGCATGTTACAATAACCTATCAACCAAACAAAAATGATACTAATCTAGAGAAGCGTTTGTCACACCAAACATGCATCAACAGGTCGGGCATGTTATAATGTGGTGACCCTAACCACATTCGACATCGATGCCCTTAATTCAATAACGTAAATCAGGTGGCACATGGATGAGCTTTCAACATTAATGTCAACGAAGCAACTGGTTAAGATGACGTTAACCCCACTACCTAAGCCATGGATGGAACCCTCTTAAATCTCAAGAATCCAATACTTGTGCATTCACTTTCTTGATTACATTATCATTTTGTACCTAATTGTGTCGTACTCATAAGCATATAGCATTTAGAAATCTTTTTGCATACTGTTAGGTACGAACGCCAGTTGGAAATTTTATCATATTTGATTGTGTTTATTTTAATCATAAAAATTTAAGACTCTTCCTTACATTTTATTAAAACATTTGAACTTGATTTCCATGATAACCAAACTATTAAAAAAACTTGATATTTGATCCTATAAGAGTTTTCTAAAAACGTAATTGTTTGTTACGTGAAACTTGATTATTCTTAATTTGATTACCTTTGAATATTTGATTATTCATGATACTTGCAAACATGGCAAGCTAAATATGAACTATTTGCTATAATCAACTAGTGAAATCACACCTATACTTAATACTTGTCGCAATTACAGACTTGCTTGCATGTGTGTATTATCAATTTGTAACTTACATGTTGAACTACGATAAACAATTGATACATTTGCTATATTTATCCACTCAACATAGGCAAGCAACTTACTTAGAGGGCTCCCTGGGTGGGTGGTAGCCCATACTTAAACTTTTGTTATGCTTGCAAGTCATTACAAACCAACGTAATTGCCCTCATTATTACATAGCCTCATTTCAATGTTAACGACCCATAGTAACCCAACGTGTTTGTTTTCATAGACACATAGATGCATCATTTTCTAGATGCATCATTTTCTTGTGAACCTTATTTTCTTTAATGTGTTGTTATATTAGGTTCATTGAAGGGCATAAAGCCCTAATGTAAGGTAAATTGATGATTATGATCCAGAACGTAGTGATGAATTTACAGGTACATTAAGGTGGTATGAAATTCTATTAGGGTTTTTGGTAGACGCCAATACGTTTTCGAGGTATCAAAGGTGTGGTGGGATAGCTGCGGTACACCCTATATATAAACACTAATGACACATCAAAAGTGAGACTGGGGATCAGACCAAGAACTAACCCTAGTCCACTTGGTAGTCCGAAAAGTCTTTTCATAGTCTAACTTAAATATTTTCAACTATCCTAACCTTTATCTTCAAACCCTAATACTTAAGTCTTTTTGAATATTAACCAAACCTAATAATTCTTAGCAACATAATCCAACTCATATCATCATCCAACTTAGTTTAGAACTCTCACATATCATTTCTTTTACTCGAAAACATTCGAGAACAATTTATCCCGTTATCCAGAGCTCTTGACATCACTTAAACCTAACCACACTCACCACAACATTTTTCTAGAACCCACAATCCCGTTTACATGTTTTCTTTAAAGAAATTTCGGGATGAAAATTTTAAAAGTAGGGGATGCTGTGACATCGATCACCTTTCCCTATCACTATTATACAACTCTAGTCCCTCTTGTTTTCTTGAAGTTACATATCTAGTCCATATTGTTTTTTATATTTACACTTCTTGTCCTTGTATTTCGAAACTACTATCAAATAATAAAGTCCACAAGTTTATTTCCGTCTCATTTATTCTTGTCAATTTATTTATTTAATTACTACTCTTGTAAAGTTCCATATCTTATCCGAAATCTCATTGCCAAACAAGATTTCATATATATAAATGTATATTAGGGTCATTTTAATCTAATAAGGAATTATCTAATTTAAATTTTTTTTAAATAATAAATATTTAACTTTCAGATTTATTAAAAATTTTAGAAGTCCAATCAATACCTGTAATACCCCATTACCATACATGTTTAATAAACCAAATCAAAAACCCAACCCACATTTAAACCATAACTCCCCTTAGCCCACCTGCCAAGACCCAAACCCATCTGCGAGCCCAACAAAAGCAGCCCAGCCTGCCCCCTCCTCTTTTCCCCTTCACATTCGGATCACCCAGGTCCGAACCGGAACTGAATCACGACCCACCGACGATTTCTGATCCGAAATGCATCCAAGTTCATAGCCAAATCCCGTAATTACTTCGCCTCAATCCTCTCCACCTTCTATTTATAAAAGATTCGATGACTAACGCGTTTTAAATCCTTAATTTTGTGATTTACTTCAGTTTCTTACAACTTTCCAAGCAACCTGATTCAAATCATTATAAAAAGACATTCTTGATTAAATTAAACCTACCCCTAAAGCCTAAAAGTAGTGAATAAGATGTAACTCTTCGTATTTTTTTCTTTTGTAACCTTGATTACTTTAAAAAAATTTCCCGTTCTTTTGGTCACTTCGGTAGTTATATTATTTTACTAGTCACGCTTATTAATTTATTGTTGAAATAAATAATTTATAAGGTATTATATTGAAGAAACGAGTTTTAAAAAAATGATGCTTGGGACCGGGTTCGAACCTACGTCCCAGGCGGTTCAACTCTTATTAACACAACACAAACCACTACACCACTTGGGCGTTTGAGGTAATTATGGAAAACTAATACAATATAAACAGATTCGGAAATCCTTTGGTCAAATCCAAAAAGTCAAAACCTACATCCAACCGACACTTCAAATCTGAATTAGCGCGCCTATTATCTCTTTTTGGTAGCAATTTTGATTGATTGATGACCGAAATCATCATCCTCGTCGATGCCAACTTTCAATTTGTTCAATCATTGCTAATCGATATCAATTATATCAATCTGTTCAATCATTCCAATCGAACAACCTAGACCTCATCGCTGTAAATTGAACCATCCACAACACAATAAAGGTGCCGAAAATCACACCCGCACTCTCAATTCTCTCTTGATCGCGAATTCGAGGTTCTTTGACTTTTCTGTTGACTTGTTCTTCTGGATAACTTGGCATCTTTTAAGTCACGATTAACCCATATTTTTGTTTATTGTTTTGGTCCAATTAATAGCCCCATGATGTCTGGGACTATTGTTTGATAATCGGGTTAATTAAGAAACTAAGGTTCATAGGTTTTTTATTTGGGGAAGGTGACTCAGTTTGATATGCATATATAATGTTTTTTGTGTAGTCCTAGAAGTATCAGCCTCACTTTAAATCAAATGGCAATGAGATTTCAACAATATATACAATCAATGTGCTGAATGAGAAATCAAACTTTTAGAAACAATAAAGCACACAAGTTTTTAAGAAGTTTTGAGTTATATATATATATATATATATATATATATATATATATAGTGACAACCTTTTAACAAGGATCACCTATGGACTTTACAAAAGAATGACTCAAAAGAATTCTTACGGCTGTTGTGAATGTGGTGTGGAGTATGCGGAAAAGATATTTCTAAGAAAAGCAGATGTTTGCTATGTATATCATACACTTTCACATTCACACTTGCCAATCTTATCCTTTGTATGATGTCTTTTATTTATAGGGAAGTATTGGCATCAAGTTGGTGAATAAACAATTGTTTATTTGTCAACTTGTTGTTTTGCAGGTTGAAAAGGGAAAGAAAGTCTTTGCATGAATGATTGGGATCAAGGTGCATGCATTTAACTTTCCCACTTGTCAAGATTCTAGATTTCTTCCAGAAATATGAAGTCTAAATCTGGGATTTGGTCAAGGAGTCAATATCAGAGTTTTGTCCTAGAAATCAGGTTCCTTTGTCCCAGATTTCAGTCTTCTTTCCCACATTTCATCAGAAAGGAGTTGCGTCTGTCTTTCATTGTCTTTGTGTTGGATTATAAAGTTTATTTTCCAAACTGTTTATCACAGTTTCTTCTTATGAACACTTGTAAATATTTATCAAAGTAATTTACACAGCAGAATGTAATAGGTGTTCTAAGTTAAAGTATCACTTTTAATAGGAGTTATTACTCCCCCTTGAATGTAGAAACTAAAGCAGTTAATGAATAAAACAGTAATAAGTAGCTTTCAAAGGATTCTCAATATATTAGAAATGTTATCGCAAAAGCTTGTCTAAAATAGAGGGATGAACCCATCTATTTATAGACTATGTAATCCGTACATGGGAAGTATTAGAAACATTGTAATAATACTACAACAGGTTGTAGTAATGGAACTTGTACATAAAGTAACTTAAACTAATATAATACTAAAACTACTGAAGTATAAGGCGGTGGGAGGCTTCTATCAGAAGTACTGATGAGTACAAACTTCTGATGAGTAATTCTTCAGAAGTTGTTCTTCAGATGTTTATCTAGTTCATCTTCAGAACTTTGTCTTCAGCACTTTTTATAAGCTTCTTCAGTACTTGTCTTCTTCTTCTTAAGTAGATTCTACACTAAACAAAATATGCAGAATATGATTAAGACTAAGGATCAAAACTGGCTTTGTCAATCCTCTTTAACCCTACACTTTGTCTTCAAACAGATCTTGTTCTTGAATCCTCTTGATCTTTATCTCTTCTTTTCGAACCTTTTTAGGATATTTTACACTATGTTCAGTCTTGGTTCCTAGCTTTAGTTTTCTTCCAACACTTTATGTTTTCTCATTTTGGTTCTAACATTTTTGAAATCAAAGGAAACAACCATCAGATCCATAGATCAGATGGTTGTAGGTGTGTTGTGTAAGTGCATTATTCGTGTATGTCCCCAGCTAGTGATCCGGTACTGAATGTCGAGAAAAAATAGAAAGCTCGATATGGATAAACGAAAGGTCGAACGAAAGAAAGAAGGATTCATTCGAACCCTGCAATGGTCGAATGGAAAGATCTATATAAAGGGGATAAGTTAGTTATTTGGAAAGTTGTTGATCATTTGAGCTTATCTCCAGTTTGAGAGAGTCTCTATATTAGGTCTAGATTTTGATCAGTAATATCTGATAATTGGTCTAATACACGAGTAAAGTTATGGAAATTGCTCGGTGATTCATTATCTGTTTTCATCACGATATTTACTGATTATTTCTTACTCGGTTTGCACAACCGGAGGGGATTCCGCACCCTACGGTTGGTATTCGTGAGATCACGGCTCGTATATACGATCCTAAAATGGTTTTCACAAGTGGTATCAGAGCGTAGGCTCGATTTCACGATTGCAAACTGATTTGAATTTCTGAAAACAGATTAAAATTTTGGTTTAAAGTTCAAAACCCTTAAAATTTTGAAGCTTTTCATAAAAACGTGATTTTTTATTGAATTGGAGTTTATTTTGATGTTGTTTTCAAAGATTCTTTCACAAAAACTTGTCTAAAATCAAATCCGAACAAAACCTATCAATTTTCATTACTTTTGGTGAAAAACTTTCAAAACCAGATCTGATTCGTGTGTTGTTGAGGTTGAAGATGATGAACAGACCTAAAAAAGTCGAATGAGAGAAAAAGTTTTTGGTTCGTGCTAAGTTCAGGTCGAATCAAGTGTTGTTTAGGTCGAATCAGTTACAAAATTTTTCATTCGTACTATCGAAAGATCGAACCAAATTTGGTTGTTTAATTCGACCTATCCAAGAGGTCGAACCAAAATCCCTCTGTTTCATTCGTTCTAATCTAGAGGCCGAACTAATTGTCTGATTTTCATTCGACCTACTTGTAAGGTCGAACAGGACTTTATAGTTTTTGGTTCGAACCCACGATTAACTTTGGACTATATTTTTCAAAATTTTAAGGTGTAAAAAGCCTGATTTTGGAATGTTTTGAAATAATAATTGTTGAAAAATGATAAATCTGTGGGAATATTATATGAGTAGAGATCAAATAGAAGCTGCTCGACAGCAATCACAAAACAAAAACCTCAACTTGATCCATGGGGACGAGTCATTGTACCTACAATTCAACAATCTATTACACGACCTACAGTTGATTATTGAGGTAACTTAGTAGATCCAGTTATGCAACCAATCAATAGAAGAATTTTTTTATCAAAGTTTATATGTAAATTTTGGATTATACAAGAACATATGTTAAAATGACTCTAACATGACTCTAACATGTGTCTAGTCACCAGGTGAGTTTCATGTCCCCGTTTTACTATTTTACATTTTGGGGGATAAACATGTTACATTACTAGTTACATTACATTTTGGTGAATTTCTATCATGACTACCATGTGAAACATGAGAAATACGGTTCATAAGCTCATTACATTGTAACCATTAGCTAACAGTAGTCATGGAACACTTAAATAGATCTATTGGGTTGGCACCCCCACTCTTGGTTAGTCGCTCTAATCGGTTACATACAAAAAAGTGTTCGTATTCTACTATACATACGTTTTCTTTATTGTATAATGTGCGAGGCACAACAGTCGAGAGGTTTTGTTATGCGACTCATGGTTGGCACAGTAATCATTAGCTTCGTGATGTGCCAAAAATTAAACATGTTTAACATATGTAATTATTCTCCTTTTTGCACATTTATTATGTTTTTATCTTTATAAAATATAGCTAAATCGTTCCTACAAGATAAATGCAGATTTTTTGGAAGCAAAAAGGAATAAAAAAGAGCACATTTTGAGTGGAGAATAAGCTTCTCAGAAGAGACAAAGTTGGGACTGGGGGACAAAAGGGTATATGGTACAACAACCTTGTCACCCACATGCAAGCTTTAAGGTCAAGGAACAAAACGGGGAGAAAAACGACACAAAAGGCAAGGAATTGAAGACTTAGAATAGAGGTAATAGATGTAGCACGGTCGCGCTCCGGCGTGCAAGGCCGTGCACCTGTCCAGGGTCAAGAAGTAATCATTCTGAAGTCAATAGAAGAAAAAATCAACGAGCACGCCCGTGCTCACCCAAAAAGCACGGCCGTGCTCCACCGAACGTGTTCCTCAAGGCTTCAACTGACCAAAACTGACAAAACGTTTGCACGAACAGATGAGCACGAGCGTGCCAGCCTACAAACAGACAGTTTCTGCTCGCAAGGACTCTACATTTGTACCAGATGTCATGCACGGGCATGCTCCACCTGAAAGGCATATAAATAGAGACCTCCACTCCACACTTTGACATCCAATCCCATCCAATTCCACCTGAATCTCTCCCACATTTCTGTTATCTTAGGGTCTTGTAAGTGACATTTGGAGCTTGGGATCACTCAATAAACACTTAGAGAGTGTGATCTTGAGAGAAACCACATAAATTCATCCTAAAACCCTCTAAATCCTTTAGCAACCCTCACAATGTTTTCTCATCAAAACCTATCTAGTGTGATTGTTGTAATGCATCTCTTGGCTAGGATTGTAGAGTGTTTCTAGGGTGAAGACTATCTTGGTATGGATTATATAGTTTATGCTTATTGAGTGATGTTTTGTGTTCTCATTTTATTCTTTCTACTCTAAATTTGTTTGACGAATTACTTAATCAATCATCTAGTATCTGGTCTTGTGGGTGTCTTGTGGTGTGGGTTGCTACACACCACGGGTAGCCACGACTCCTCCATGATGTCAAGTGGTAGCTTGTTCGGCCATGCTCTATCCGCCGACAAGTTATTCATAAAAGTTTACAGTCATTTGATGTCAATATCGCAACACTGGGAGGTAGGTTCTTCAGGGTTGGGTTAACACAGTCTCGAGTGATCCTCCCCTCACTGTTGAGAGATGAGCTTACCGGGTTGGGAGACCCTCACAATAACAAACGAGAACACAAATCGTCTTTATAGTTATGCGGTAATGTGCATCTTGGACACATATTGAACGTTTACTATTAATCCGTACCAAGACAAGTTGGATCCCCAAGCAACACTTTTCTTTGGACATTGGTTTTCTTTTCGGTTATTCTCGTTCTCTCTCAATATTATCTTTATTTTTACTTTAGCAACTTAAAGCTGATTAGGGGAAGTCGTGTTTTAGGGTTCGATACTCGGTACTTGCTTGTGTCTATACTATACTCAATAGGTACACTTGCCTATTGTGTGGGTTTAGAACGTGTAGCATTCATCATTTTATTTTACAAATTTAAGACTTGAAAAGTGTCTCACCTTAAAGTTTTGACTTAATTACCCTTTTTCACCAAGTTTTGGCATTTTCATTAGAAACTTGCCATTTTTAGAAAAAGAAATTTAAGTCACTAAAACCACACGACATCACTTAGCTAGCTGTGATTGGTCATACACAAATCTCACAAACTTTACATTTAGTACATTAAACCTGTGAACTCACCGACATTATGTCGACAAACCTTTTATGCGTGTTTTTTATGTAATTGATCATGGAGCTCGGGGACTTGGGAGGGGTTTGAGTGGACACTTTGTGGTACCTCCCTCATGAGTCAAGTTTCAATAATAATTTAATAATTCATGTTTGACATTTTGATCTCGTATTTCAGACAATTTGCCTTTTATTATGTAAGACAATTTGGAATGGTTAGTATCAATCCTGTTTTATCTTTATGTGTTGCTCAAACCTTGTGCCAGAAAACCTTTTGAAGTCACATTCCCGTGTTTTCGCGTTGGAAGGGTGTGACATAGACGCTGCTTAACCGTCACTCGAACCATTATACATTGCAGTTGAGTTGAAGAAGAGTATTCAATGAAACCATAGAAAAAGAATGATAGTAGTCCACATGATATATAAGTTGTGATTTGGTTCCCCGATCTCTTTCTTATCCAATGGCCACATTATAACTCGATTCGGCGATATATTATATATAAGTCGGGTATATAGAGTGTGTTTGGTGTCAACCTTTAAGCTATAAAAACCACCTTTGTCAGTGGCTTTTCATCTTCATTATCTCGTGATGGTGGTGGCCTTGGTAGTGTCGTAAGGGGTTTGGTGGTTGTTGGATATGTATGAAATCTATGATGGTAGGTAAGGTTTTGTTTTATATATATATATATATATATATATATATATATATATATATATTATATTATATATATATATAGGAATGGGATAATATGAGAACTCTACTATTTTGTGAGAACTAGAGAACTTCTCTAAACCAACAACAAAGTGACACATCAAAACCTTTATACTTTTTTGTATTTTTTTAAGTACGGGTATTAAAGTCATTGTACACATCCAATTGTGAGCATTTTAGTAATAATAACACCCTACCCCCACCCCACCCCACCCCCACCCTAAGTTTCCTTTTAAATAATAATAATAATAATAATAATAATAATCATAATTAGTCTTCTTCTCTCTCTCTATCTCTCTCTTCTTTCTCCCTTTCTCGTGACCCTCTCTCTATCTCTCTCTCACATACACACAAACACCTCTCTCTATCTCTCTAACCCTCTCTCTCTCTCTCTCTCATCTAAAAACAGGGGAGACGGGGTGGTGGTTTGAGGCTGAGGACGGCCGGGGATGACGGGGGAGAGGGGTTTTTAGGCTGAGCGATGGCTGAGGGCGGCGGAGGAGAGGGGTTTTCAGGTTTTGGTGAAGACGACGGCGGTGGGTTTGATTTAAGAACAGATCTGAACAGGGGGTTGACGACAACGGGGACGACAGGTGGTGGGACGATGGTGGTGATGATGATGAAGACGACGACGGTGGTGATGATGATGAAGACGACCGGTAGTGATGATGAACACGACACTTGTATATTTATTATTATTATTATTATTATTATTATTATTATTATTATTATTATTATTATTATTATTATTATTATTTTCTATTATTATTATTATTATTACTATTATTATTATTTATTTTATTATTATTATTTTTATAGGTTTTTCTGTTATTATTTTTTTTGTTTCTGTTATTATTATTGTTTTATTATTTATTATTATTATTATTATTGTTATTATTATTACATTTATTATTATTATTTTCTGTTGTTGTTGTTATTACTATTATTATTATTATTATTATTAATGATGTTTATGGTGAAAAGATAGGGTTTTTTTTTTTTGTTGAAATTTTTGGGGTTTTTTGTCAGGAGATGATGCTGCGAAGAAGAGACGATGCTGTGGAGACGACGATGAATGGTGTAGTGTTTTTGTAAGAAAACACTGGTGTAAACAGTTTACACCAGCATAAATATGAATGTATAATGTATAGTCGTTTTTTATGTAAGAAAAACACTGGTGTAAAACATCAATTACACCAGTGTAAATATGAATGTAAAGCACATCATCTACTTTTGCTTTTTTACACTAGTGTTTTTTTTTTTTTGTAAAAGTTGTGTATGGCTGATTTACATTGGTGTAAATCATCCTCATTATATGTTTTGTTTGGTTTTTACACTAGTGTAATTGTTGTAAATGTTTGTGTATGGCAGATTTTACACCAGTGTAATTGTTGTAAATGTTTGTGTATGGCAGAAAAGGCATGGTAAGATTGTTTTGTTGGTGAAGTTTATTAATCTTTAATATGGTATCCCACTATGTATATAATTGGTGTTGTATGCTAGCATCCTACAAGCATCTTTAGTGATTAATTAAATCCTTTTGTTGGCATAACTTATGCAGATGTGAGAGGATAAATAGAGGATGCAAATAAGATTTAAATCCATTAGATGAGATTGAAGTTGAAGATGAGGAGGAGGATTAGTAAAGACAAATAAAGGGAAAGAAGCTTGGAATTAGGCGTTTAAGCATAATGCAGGTGATTGTTTGATTTGGCGTTTTGTATGGTTGGTGGTTTGATGTTATACTTATTGTTGTTCTAACATGAAGATGTTTGTAGAAAATAGGTAGAGGATACTGGAGAGAACCAAGAGCATGCTATGCGTCGTCCTCAGGTGATTTGTTAGTTTGATTTATTCTTAAATGTGAATGGATAGATAGCCATTAAGCTTGCAGTATGAATCCCCACATATATGTTGATTAGTAGATTAGAAAATGACATCTACATAATTCTAATAACCATTTTAGAATTAAGTAAATAGCATCAATGGGTATTCTGTTGTAATTATTAGTGACTAATATAGGAATCAAATCCATTAGGTGGTTATGGGATACGGTAGCAGTCGAAATGGTAGTTTTTCTTTGCAGTCGTATTTGGTTGAGTTTTCCTTGTGCAAAACATATATTGAAGATTTTATTACGTCATATTAGATTTGTCAACCCTGGGACACTCCCGGGGTATAAACTAGTTTATATATATTGCGTACTACTTATGGTTTTTTTTTTTTTTTTTTTTGAAAAAGGTCAACGACATACAAAAATAATGATTTTTTATTACATCGAAATATTGTTAAAAGTAGTTTTCTTGAATGGCTCCTATGAGGCGTATACCCTCTGTGATGACCCTCTATACATCAATATCTGTTAGCAACCAGCCCAACATGCTGCAAACCTTTGTTTATCAGCCTAACTATAATTGGATCATGAATGAGCCCAACTCAATGCAAACCTAGTCCAACAATTTGGTCCTCTCTGCCATGTCGTTTATGTTTTTCAGTTGTTTAGCTTTCAACTAAGTGCATAGCACATCACGTTTTGAGCACATAGATTACGTGTATATAAACCGCTATACGGTTTTGTATTTTCCTTTGTAAGTTATTGATTGTGAATGAAAAAGGCAGAGAGAATTAACCCCAAATTCGAGTTTGCAAAAACTCTTTCTTCCATTGCTATCTTGTTCATTGGTCGGTTCAAGAGGTGAACTTTGGAGAAAACTAATTAGCCTGGTGGTGTTTCTGTATCTAGGTGAGTGAGTGAGTTATGTTTTGCTCCTAATAATTTATGTGTGGTGAAGCTGTATCACGTGAACTATTAGATTTATTCTAATTTCGATCATGCTTATTAAATTTCCCCACAAATTTGAACCGGATTCTTAACATCTGGTATCAGAGCTATGGGCATGTAGACTAGAAACGTTGCTGACTTGAAGAAATTGATCGCTGAGGTTGTTATTGACAGGAGGGATACGGCCCAGCAAATGAAGACGATGCAAGAACAATTACAGGAATTGATTATTTCCCAGAATCAAAGAAGCAATGATGAAGAGTAGACTTCTGGGGGACCTAAATCAGGGGCTGGATGGCACCCCAATGATATTAAAGTAGATATACCTGAGTATGATGGGAAATTGGATCCTGAAGAATTTGTGGAATGGATTTGCACCGTTGAACGCGTTTTTGAATATAAGTAAACAACTGAAGATAATAATGTAAAGATCATTGCTCTCAAACTCAGAAAATATGCCTCAACATGGTGGGCTAACACTTGTTTGCAATGAGAACGGTTGGGAAAAGGAAAGATCCACTCGTGGCTGTGGATGAAGGAACAGTTGAAGAATAATTTCCTGCCATCGTACTATATGTAGGCGAGTTTTTCTCAATTGCATTCTTTGAAATGGGGATTAAGATTGGGAATACTCACGAGAGTTTGAATTTTTATTGATGAAATGTGATATCCCACCGGATGATCCCCAGACCCTAGTCCGATGCCTTGGGGGTTTGGTACCTCATGTAGCTCATGTTGTCGAGCTACATTTCTATCAAACCTTAGCCAAATTAACCCTTCTAGCCCATAAAGTTGATTCCCATCAAAAGAATTAAAAGCAAATAAGAAATCGCCCATTCCCCAGCCAAACCACAATCCTATCAGAAACCCAACACCAACTTAAAAGCCCATCTTACCACTAAACCGCCTAACTCCTATAACCCAGCTAATGATCCACCTAGAGCTCCTCGTCGATGTTTCGGTGTCACGGTTTGGGACACAGAGGTTCCGAATGCCTAAATAATCATCTCCCTCAATGACTTCGAACTTGCTAGTAGGTATGAATTCGTGACTGAACCGGTCTAGGATGCCCAATTATTAACCTTGAATGATGAAGAAGTGGCCAACCCATATGAGGGAAAATGTTTGGTTGTGAGGAGAACTCTCAATGGCTCATCTACTCCTATTGAACATCTCCAACGTGAGGCACTTTCCACATGTGTTGTACTATTAGTCAAAAGGTATGTTCTTTGATCATAGATAGTGGGAGCTGCACTAATGTCGAGTCTCAATTGTTGGTGACTAAGTTGCAACCAACAACCAAACCCCACCCGTCACCTTATGTTATATAGTGGTTGAACCAAGGAAAGGGAATTAATATGTCCCATCGGGTATCTCTCACTTTCAGCATTGGCAAGTATGAAGATTGCAATTTGTGTGATGTCATTCCTATGAATGCGTTTCATGTCCTTTTGGGCAGGCCTTTGTTATTTGATCGTCATGTCATCCACGATGGATACTTGAATACGTAATCATTCCAGAAGGGCTAAAAGAAGATTGTATTGACTCCTATGGTTCCCAATATGGCTTCTCGATCCCAACAAACTCCCTTAAGTGTGTTGCTTAAATCTGAGTTACACGAATTTACAGCATCTAAAGAACTGATTTTGAATAATCTTGATGAATTTGTTGAGGAACCGGAGACCATAGAGGTACACTCTCTAATGTCTCCTTTATTGAATGCTTCTTCTTCTGTTTTCCCCAAGGAAATTCCTGCAAGTTTGCCACCCATGAGAGATATCTAACAGAAAATTGATTTCATAACAAGAGTTATTTACCTAATAAGCTTGCTTATCGCACTAATCCCCAATAAACATTAGAAATCAGGAAGCAAGTTGATGATCTCCTTACTAAAGGCCTCATTCGAGAATCTTTGAGTCCCTGTACAGTTCCTACACTTCTAGTCCCAAAGAAGAATGGTGAATGGCGAATGTGTGTTGATAGCCGGGAAATTAATAAGATTACCATCAAGTACAGATTTCCTATTTCGCGATTGAATGATTTCTTAGACGAACTCCATGGATCGTCAGTATTTTTGAAAATTGACTTGAGGAGTGGGTATCATCATATCAGTATCTGTCATGGAGATGAATGGAAGATTGCTTTTAAGACCTAAGAAGGATTGTAAGAGTGGCTTGTGATGCCCTTTGGTTTGTCAAACGCACCTAGAACTTTCATGCGATTAATGAATCCAACCCTCAAGCCTTTTCTAAGTTGGTTTGTAGTAGTTTATTTTGATGACATTTTGGTCTTTAGCAGGTCTTAAAAGGAACACCTTAACCATTCACAACAAGTGATTGATGTGTTAAACAAAGAACAATTCTACGGTCACGTAGATAAGTGCGAGTTTTTTACCAATAAGGTTACATTTCTTGGTTATATTATTTCATCGGATGGGATCTCTATTGATGAAAGTAAAGTACAAACCATACAGGATTGGCCTACCCCAACATCTATCCAACAAGTATGAAGTTTCCATGGTTTAGCTTCCTTTTATCGCCGGTTCGTAAAAGATTTTAGTACGCTTCTCACTCCTTTAACCAAATTAACTAAGCTGAAACAATTTACATGGAATGAACAAGCTCAAGCTGCATTCAACAAACTTAAGCTTCGTTTATCATCTACACCAGTTCTTTCCCTACCGTGTTTTTATGATGTGTTTGAATTTGAGTGTGATGCTTCTGTGGTTGGGGTCGATGCTATTTTATCTCAAAAGGGGATTCCTATTGCATACTTCAGAGAAAAATTAAACGATGCCATGTGACGTTATTCCACATATGACAAGGAGTTATATGCTTTGATTTGGGCTTTACATCAATGGCAACATTATCTTATTTCCAAAGAATCATCCCCCATTCCGACCATGAAGCTTTAAAGTACATTCAGGGCCAACATAAACTACAGCCCCGACATATTAAATGGGTGGAATTCCTTCAAGCATTCACTTTCACCATAACGCAGGTCATATGAATAAGGGAGCAGACGCTTTGTCCGAGAAACATTCTTTGATTTCTACTGTCCGTTTCAGCAAAGAAGCAGCCGATATAGCTAGCCACATCAAAGCCTTGCATCAACAAGTTACTACAAGAATTACCAAAATGAATGAAAAAGTCAAGGCACGACATGATAAGCACCATAAGGATGTTCACTTTAAACCATGAGATCTTGTATGGATACACCTACGTAAGGAACGTTTTCCCACTAAACTTCGCTCTAAGCCTTCTCCTTGTTCTGATGGTCCTTTCAAGATTGTTGAGCAAGTCAATCCTAATGCATACAAGGTTGACCTTCCAGGTTCTTATGGAAATTCAGCAACATTCAATGTGGCAAACCTGCAACCTTATTTTGATCCAATTGAAAAATTACCAAGTTTTAGGGTAAACTCTTTTCAAGACCGGGAGGAGGTTAGCAACCAGCCCAACATGCTGCAAACCTTTGTTTATCAGCCCAACTCAATGCAAAGCTACTCCAACAATTTGTTCCTTTCTGCCACGTCATTTATGTTTTTCAGTTGTTTAGCTTTCAATTAAGTGCATAGCATATCATGTTTTGAGCAATTAGATTACGTGTTTGTAAACCGTTATACGGTTATGTGTTTTCCTTTGTAAGTTGTTGATTGTGAATGAAAAAAGGCAGAGAGAATTAACCCCAAATTCGAGTTTGCGAACACTCTTTCTTCCATTGCTATCCTGTTCATTGTTCAAGAGCAGAACTTTGGAGACAACTAATTAGTATGGTGATGTGTCTGTATCAAGGTGAATGAGTTGTGTTTTGCCCCTAATAATTTACGTGCGGTGAAGTTGTATCACGTGAACTATTAGAGTTATTCAAATTTTGATCCTGGTTATTAAATTTCCCCATAGATTTGAACCAGATTCTTAACAATACCACACACTAGGCTGGTTATCATCACATGTGAACTATACGAGTTATACTAATCACATAGGCCTTAATTCTTTCTTCGTACAAAACTTGTATAGCTTTGATACATCACTTCAAGATTATTGTTTCTTATCTTAATCTTCAAATCGCTAAGAGCTATCTCCAAGATATTCACATACGAATAACACATATTTATGGACACGAATTATTAGTTCTTTTCATTTTCACCAACACATAACTCATATTTTGTTAGATCTCTTTAGTTCCATGCTTCCCTAGATAGGAAAAATACTAATTCAACCCATATTTAATAGTCCGAATATGATTCTTAAACTGACACAAATTGTTTCTCCATAAGACCATACGTAATGGGAGCCAAATTGGGCCTTTTTTTGCTCAAATTAATCCACCCCCCAAAAAAATTTGCACACCGCCCCTATAGGCGTGTTTGGCTAAAAAAAATTGGGCCCGGAAAATTTCCACGGCGTGGTGATTTTGGAATGGACTAATGAAAAGTGATGGAGCCTAACGGGCCTTTTATGAGTCAAACGGTCAAATATTTTTTTTCCCTCTTTTTATATAATCACCCATTTACATCTCAAACCCAACACACTACACCACAAACTTTATAAAAAACACACACACACTTCACACCACAACATTTTTAAAAAAAAATGGGTTCTCCCGCATCCTCATCATCCATTGCATATTACGAAGAATTTTTAGCCGTTGACAATGCTCAACCGATGAGGAGATCAGGCAAAAGGCGGTTACAAGTGCTTGTGCGCTCGCGCAAGGTATATGCAACATGTTACTAATCCTCCACATCTTATTTTGCTAAGACAATATATTGATCGCGGTCGTCTAGAGGCAAACGCTCGCTTGATGAAAGATTACTTTGAAAAAAACCAGACTTATCCAGACCCAAAGACTTTTAGGCGTCGTTTCTGGATGAGCAAAGAATTATTTCTACGCATTTGTGGAGACATGGAAAACCAGTTTGATTACTTTAAGCAAAAACCAGATGCTAGAGAGACGTTTGGATTTACCGCTATTCAAAAGTGTACCTCAGCACTACGCATACTTGCATACGGAAACACGATCGACATAAACGACGAGTATCTAAAGTTGGCTGAGAAGTCAACACGAGATACCTTGGAGCATTTTTGTCTAGCTACACTTAATTTTCTTAAAAATTATATTCATTTGCATTTATTTTTTAGTTATTTTAACGGAATACTACATTTAATTTTTAGTATGTTCATATGTTTTTTTAGAAGAATACTACATTTTTTAAAAAGAATAATACAATTGTACGGACCGCGTTACCTGAGAAGACCCACTTGGTACGATCTACAAAAAATATATGAGGTGAGTGATGTACATGGTGCGTGATGTCATTGGTTGTGGTATAATTGTTCAAACGCATGGCGAGCTCAACATATACGAGGTGACCGGGGAGAACCAATGGTTATTCTTCAAGTGATGGCTTCGTATGACCTTTGGGTTTGGTCGGCTTACTTTGGTGTCACGGGATCATGCAATGACATAAACGTTTTTTAACAGTCGCCTTTGTTAGAGGATTTCATTTCTGGTAGAGCACCAAAGGCATCTTTCTATGCTAATGGAAACTACTACCCACACGGATACTTTTTAGCCGATGAAATATATCCCAAGTATTCGATTATCGTGAAGACGTTTAGTAATCCGTACGATGAAAAAAGAGCACATTTTAAGAAAGTTCAACAGTCTTCGCGAAAGGACATTGAGAGATGCTTTGGGTTCTTCAACAGCGTTGGCATTATTTGATAAATCCTTGTCGTGCATGGACCAAAGCGAAAATGAGAGATGCTATGTATGCTTGTATAATCATGCATAATTGATGTGTTGCCAAATGCATCACATTTATATATTAGTTTTGTATAGTTTTTAATCGTTTATCGTTCGTTTATATCGTGTCTTAGATACTTATTTGTGTCTTGGTGTTAAGCAGGTGTTCGTGGGCTAAAACGAGAGAAAAAGAGCTTAGTTGGAGAGGAGACGAGCATTCGATGAAATTGGAAATCAAAAAAGAAACAAATCTGGAAGAACTGAAATTAGAGACCATCTAATTTCAGTAAAAGTTATTCGCGGGTCTCCAGGAAGTAAAATAGAGGAAAATGACGATTTTACCCTTAATGAATTGTGGTAATTACGAAAGATGCCCTCGCGTCACTTTTAGGTTGTTAGAGACCCTCTAATTCAAGAAATAGTTGTTCATGGGTCTCTAATAACTCTTCAGCCCATAAAAAGCCCATTTTCGCAATCAAATCCTAATCAGCCGTATGGGGATGTGAGCTTCGACTTCCAGAGCTTCTAAGGGAGGATTTCGAAGACTTTTTGCAGTTCCATTCATTCCGGTTGATGCCAGAGCAATCCAGAACAAGTTTTGAAGCCGAAATCATGATTATGCACGGCTAAACATCCTGCGGTTTCTCCGGGTGAACGATTTGGTTATTTTATCAATTGTTTTATGTTTGATACTTATTACTTGGATTAGATTTTGTGAACACCTTAATGTTCTTTGCATCTAATTGTATGTTTGACTGATCTAGACAGTTTGGTTGATTAATATTATTGCATTATGTTATCGTATCTTGGTTTTCTTGCACTAGGATTAATTTAACTTTGCAATTAATGTTATGATAGCTGAATTGGGTTGAACAATTTAAACAAAGTCATGTCTATGTGATTTCCTAGGTAGGGTATTAACATAATTCAATTGATAATTACCAATTCAGAAACCCGGAGTGACCGTTTTTCCATATTATTGTCTTTTATAAACTCTATTATCAATCCGTTTTGCAGCACTGCAGCACTTTTACATTAAACTTCATAAAATTACTTTAGTTAGTCTTAATTTAATTAGAAATTAGTAACTTAGCACTTTCCACAAACTCCCTGAGGTTCGACAACCCTACTTCCTATACTGCAGTCAGTTGTAGCTAAGGAGTAGTTTTTATTTAATATTTTGATTAGCACTTTGACACGCGATCAAAATGCCAGAGCAATCCAGAACAAGTTTTGAAGCCGAAATCATGATTATGCACGGCTAAACATCCTGCGGTTTCTCCGGGTGAACGATTTGGTTATTTTATCAATTGTTTTATGTTTGATACTTATTACTTGGATTAGATTTTGTGAACACCTTAATGTTCTTTGCATCTAATTGTATGTTTGACTGATCTAGACAGTTTGGTTGATTAATATTATTGCATTATGTTATCGTATCTTGGTTTTCTTGCACTAGGATTAATTTAACTTTGCAATTAATGTTATGATAGCTGAATTTGGTTGAACAATTTAAACAAAGTAATGTCTATGTGATTTCCTAGGTAGGGTATTAACATAATTCAGTTGATAATTACCGAATCAGAAACCTGGAGTGACCGTTTTTCCATATTATTGTCTTTTATAAACTCTATTATCAATCCGTTTTGCAGCACTGCAGCACTTTTACATTAAACTTCATAAAATTACTTTAGTTAGTCTTAATTTAATTAGAAATTAGTAACTTAGCACTTTCCACAAACTCCCTGAGGTTCGACAACCCTACTTCCTATACTGCAGTCAGTTGTAGCTAAGGAGTAGTTTTTATTTAATTTTTTGATTAGCACTTCGACACGCGATCAAAATGGCGCCGTTGCCGGGGAGTTCATGCGCTTAGTGTTTAGTTTAGTTTGTTTATTTATTTTCTTAAAAAAAATTGTCTTTTTAGTTATTTGTTTCCGTATTTTATTTTTCTTCTTCGTTCAGTACTACTCTATTTGTTTTCTTGTTTTTGTGTGTGCAGGTGACTTCTGTGTTGCATGCATACTAGGTTTTCCAAAAAGTCGTCTCCATTGTTATTGGATCCAGAGATTGAGAAGACAGCACGTCAAAACCGTGTTGTTTTTCGTTCAGCAGTAAAGAATCAATCAAGTTCTTCAACAGTCGCTCAAAGAATTGAAGAAGCAGCTATTGAGATGGCTGATCAGGATAACCAAAATGCCCCAATACCCAACCAACCGAATGATCTTATTCCACCTGCTCTACCAAACCAACCCATTCCAAACCCACCACCACCACAACAACAATTCCAACCTGGTGAGTATTTTCAAGCTGCTAACCCACGTCCACAACAAAACCAACAAAATCCAAGAAACCAACCTCGTCCACAACAAGCAGTTATCCCACCCAATCAACAATAGAACCAACAGAGATATGATGAGGGAAGTGTGCATACTTGGGACTCTGAATGGGATCAAGAGGACGAACAGGAACCGTATGATGGGAGATATGGTAATTATGGGCATGACATGGAGTATGAGCAGTAGCCACCACAGCGGGTTAATCAGGGGAACCGTGTTCAGGGATACAGAAATAATCAAGCGCCACAAGGGGTTCCTCAATTTAATGTTGGGAATATGGGGATGGGAGATGAGTTACAGTTAGTAGATGGTGTCCCACAGATACGTCAGAGGGCATCGGTTCAGGGGGTTGATAGTCATTTTAGGCCGGTCATTGTACCCAATTCTTCAGCTGTAGTGACACCGGTGAGCAGGAACGGGAGAGCATTTGAGGTGAGACCCCAATATTTGGGTCATCTACCTGAGTTCTATGGAAAAAGATCTATAGAGCCTTACTTACATATATCAGCATTTGAGTCTGTGTGCAATATGATTGGAGGATCAGGGTTTACTAAGGACCAGGTAATGTTAATGATGTTTCAGTTCACCTTGAAGGACAGGGCAAGGCAATGGTTTGCTACACTACCCCAGGTAGTATTTACACTTGGCAGGATATGCAACAAATTTTCTTGGAAGAGTACTACACCATGAGCAGAACATCTGAGGCTCGGGATGCAATAAGAGGATTTCAGCAGAATTCGGGGGAAGCATTCCATGAGGCTTTTACTAGATTCAAAGAGTTATTGAGAAAATGTCCTCATCATGGGATTCAGACATGGGAACTAATAAAAGCTTTTTATGATGGACTGACACCAGAGGATGTTAGGGGTTTGACTGCCATTAGCAATGGCACATTCTTTACTAACACTGAAGCTGTGGATTGGGGACACTTGGAAAGGATGAGTGCCACTTCAAAGAGACAGGCACAATCATGTAGGAAGTTGAGACCATCATCTGTCAAGGCAGCAGACTATGAGGCTGAGGAAAGAATTGAGAAATTGAAGCAGCAAAATTTACTCTTGGCAAAACAGGTAGCTCAACTTAATTTGGGGAAGAGTAGTGAGGCGAAGGCAGCTAATGCTTTTTCGGTATGTATTGATTGTGGGGAGTTGGGACATCTAGCCCAAGATTGCCAGGGGCCTTTGGAGAATACAGAAGAGGTGAATCAAGTTTATGGAGAACGGAAGCAATATGACATGACTTCTAACACCTATCATCATGGGCTCAAAAACCACCCAAACTTCAGGTATGGTAATCCTAATAATCAATTAAATCCTCACTTTTCTGGTTCTAATGTGCAGGGAGGAAATCAACAACAGTCTCAGAACAGGCAGTATGGATATAATCAAGGGGGTTACTCAAAGAATACCTATAATCAGAGTGGTCAGCAGCAGAGAGGAAATCAACAAGGCACATCAGGAGGAAGTAATGATCAACTGAGTGCAATCTTGGATGCCATTAAAGCTGTACAGAATGATGTCAGGACAGTACAGAACGATGTCAGGACAGTACAGAACTAGGTCAGGACAGTTCAAGAAGAGGTCAAGGGAATGCGAAAAGACAATGAAGTGAGGGATAAGACTGTGGAAGCATTGTCCAAGCAGGTAGGGCAATTGGCTGCAGATATGTCTAAGAGAGATCCAGGGAAGCTACCAAGTGACACCACCATTAATCCTCAACATCAGCAATCAAGCTCAAGGAATTCGAGGAATGTGCAAATTAACCAGGTAAGTATTCTGCGCAATGGTAAGGTTTATGATAATAAAGTGGGAACTCCACCACAGTTTGTTGAGGGTGTGGTGGAGGATTTGGGTAGTGATGATAGTGAAGATGAACAGGAATTTGTTGAATTGAACAAAACACCTAAAACTGCTTTAGAAAAAGAAAAAACTAAAAATAAAAGTGTTTTGATCAATAATTCCAACCAGGTTGTAGAAAAGGGTGTGGAGGGTAATACCATCCCTTTTCCTGCAGCTCTCATTGATCCTGGTAAGAAAAAGACAGTCAATAAAAGAGGCCCACAATCGGATGAAATGTGGTAAGTTTTCAAACAAGTTAAAATCAATCTTCCTCTTTTAGATGCCATTAAACAAATTCCTGCATATGCAAAGTACCTGAAAGATATGTGCACTCAGAAAAGAAATCATAAAATTCCAAAGAAACTTGACATGCCAGCAGATGTGAGTGCAATAATTTCAGGTACTCTGCCTGAAAAGTTACAAGATCCAAGGGCACCAATTATTTCAATTCAAGTTGGTGATTTTCAAATGACACGAGCCCTTTTGGATCTTGGAGCGAGTGTGAGTATACTACCGGGGAGCTTGTATGACCAGTATGAGTTCGGTCCACTTAAGAAAGCTGATACCACTGTGGTGTTGGTTGATTTGACTCCTAAGCTACCCCGGGGAGTATTGTCAGATGTGATTGTGAAAGTTAATGAGTTTTATTATCCGGTCGATTTCTTGGTCCTTGATTATGTTTCTGTTGATAAAACCAAGCAACCGACTGTGATTCTTGGCAGACCATTTTTAGCTACTTCTGACTCTCAGATTAATTGCAGGACTGGTACTGTGGATATGACTTTTGGTAACCGTAAGATGCGGTTAAGTGTTTTTGGTAATGTTTCTAACCCCAATGTTAGTGATGAATGCTTTATGGCAGACATCATTGACGGACGCGATCCTCCTTACATTCCCAATGGTGAGGGGGACGAGTCCATGGTACAATGTGCTTTGTTTGGCAGGTTATATTCCGAGACAGTCAAGGAACTCGAGGAAGAGGATGCAAAGGTGGATGCGATGGTAGTGAAAGAAGGAAGACCACCTTGGTCTTATCATGTGGAGAGTTTGCCAGATCACATTGACACGAAGCTGAAGCCATCATTAGAGACACCACCACAATTAGAACTTAAAGAACTACCTAAACATCTAAAATATGCTTTTGTTGGTGCTAATGATACTCTTCCTGTTATTATTTCTGCAGGTTTGACTGAGGAACAGGAGAAAGCTTTGATGGAAGTTTTGGTTGCACACAGGGCTGCAATTGGGTGGACTATTGCAGACCTGAAAAGAATAAGTCCCTCAATAGTGATGCATAAAATCATAACAGAGGAGGGAGCAAAACCGGCAAGAGATGCACAGAGAAGGCTTAATCCGAACATGAGAGAAGTGGTAAAGAAAGAAGTTCTGAAGTGGCTGGATGCGGGTATCATTTATCCCATCTCTAACAGCACTTGGGTAAGCCCAACACAGACCGTTCCCAATAAAGTAGGGATTCAGATAGTCAGGAACGAAAAAGGGGAAGAAATTGCCACCCGACCTGTTACTGGGTGGAGAATATGCATTGATTACAGGAAGCTAAATGCAGCTACCTCGAAGGACCACTTCCCTTTACCGTTCATTGATCAGATCATCGAGAAGTTATCAGGTCAGAAATTTTATTGTTTTCTTGATGGTTATTCAGGGTATAATCAAATTGCCATCCACCCTGAAGACCAACAAAAGACCACATTTACCTGCCCTTATGGTACCTTTGCATTCAGGCGAATGCCATTTGGGTTGTGTAATGCCCCAGCCACCTTTCAGAGGTGCATGATGAGTATCTTTTCAGATATGGTTGGGGACTCACTTGAAATTTTTATGGATGACTTCTCAATTTTTGGAACCTCCTTTGAATCATGCCTAGAACAATTAACTAAGGTTTTAAAACGATGTATTGAAACAAACTTAGTTTTAAGCTGGGAAAAGAGCCATTTTATGGTTCAAGAAGGGGTGGTGTTAGGGCATGTAATTTCAAAACGTGGGATTGAGGTCGATCATGCAAAAATTAAAGCTATTTCAACTTTACCTCCTCCCACAAATGTTAAAGGGGTTAGGTCGTTTCTAGGACATGCTGGTTTTTATAGAAGGTTCATAAAAGGTTTTAGCACAATCACAAAACCACTTTGCAAGTTACTTTTAAAAGATGAACCTTTTGTATTTGATGAGGAGTGTGTAAAAGCTTTCAACACTTTGAAAGAAAAACTGGTTGAAGCTCCAATTTTGCAAGCACCTGATTGGTCACGCCCATTTGAAATCATGTGTGACGCGAGTGACTATGCAATTGGGGCTGTTTTGGGACAAAGGGTAGATAAAAAACCAGTAGTCATTTATTATGCAAGTAAGACATTGGATGGGGCACAACTGAATTATACTACTACTGAAAAAGAATTACTTGCAGTTGTGTTTGCTCTTGATAAGTTCAGGTCTTACATTTGGGGAAGCAAGGTGATTGTGTATTCAGATCACAGCGCGGTGCGTTATTTGATGGAGAAAAAGGATGTGAAACCCAGATTGATCCGTTGGGTTCTCCTGCTTCAGGAGTTTGATTTGGAAATCAGAGACAAGAAGGGAAGTGAAAATGTGGTGGCAGACCACTTGTCTAGATTGCCCCATATGGATGCTGAAGTCACTAATGAGATCAATGAGAGCTTTCCAGATGAGTAGCTATTCGAAGTATCTACTTCACCATGGTATGCTAACATTGTTAATTATTTGGCTGCAGGTATCATTCCAGAGCATTGGGCAAAGAAAAAGAGAACTCACTTGAAGGCTCAAGCGAAGCAGTACATTTGGGATGAACCAGACTTGTTTAAGATAGGAGCTGACCAGATAATTCGAAGATGTATCCCAGAATCGGAAGTTCAATGCGTATTGGGACTTGTGCATGCATCTCCTTGTGGAGGACACTTCAGCGGGCAGAAAACAAGACACAAAGTGCTATCATCGGGGTTATATTGGCCAAGCATTTTTAAAGATGCTTTTGAGTTTGCTAAGAACTGCACCAAGTGTCAGCAGATGGATAGCATAACTAAACGGAATGAGATGCCCATGCAGCCTATCCTCGTGGTTGATATTTTTGATGTGTGGGGGATCGACTTCATGGGCCCGTTCCCAAATTCCAGGGGTTATCAGTATATCTTGGTGGCTGTCGATTATGTATCTAAATGGATAGAAGCAATAGCCACCAGGACAAACGACCATACCGTTGTTTGCAATTTTGTAGTATCAAACATCTTTACACGATTTGGACTTCCCCGTGTGATCATCAGTGATGGGGGTCGCATTTCAAGAATTTTAAATTCGGTAAATTGATTAAACGGTATGGTGTGGATCACAGAATTGCAACCCCGTATCACCCACAGACAAGTGGGCAAGTTGAGGTGTCAAATCGTCAAATTAAAGAGATTTTACAAAAGACGGTAAGACCAGATCGTAAGGACTGGTCCACCAAGCTAGATGATGCATTATGGGCTTACCGTACAGCTTATAAGACACCAATTGGCACCACACCATACCGATTGGTTTATGGGAAGGGTTGCCATTTACCGGTGGAAATAGCACATAGGGCATTATGGGCTGTTAAAGGAGTTAATACTGATTATGATGTTGCAGGTAAAGAAAGGAAGTTGAATCTATGTGAGCTTGAGGAGCTGAGAGATGAAGCATATGAGAGTGCATCATCATACAAGGACAAGATGAAGAAGGTGCACGATGCCAAGCTTCGGTTGAAGAAGTTCGAGGTAGGCCAAAAGGTATGGTTGTACAATTCCCGTCTTAAATTATTCCCAGGGAAGTTGAAAAGCAAGTGGACGGGGCCATACTTAATTACGAGAGTTGGTGAATACGGTGATGTCGAGATTGAAGACTTTGATGATCATTTACGTCAAGTAGTGAATGGACATTGACTTAAACCGTACCTGGATTCGTCTGACATCCACGGAGCAACAGAAGAGCCGGTTTGCTTTTTGACGAGTGAACCGGATGATGAAGGTAAGTGATAACGCATTCGGTATGTGAAATTGTAGAGTTTGTACAATTTTTTTTTGTATTTTCGTTGTTTTCGGTTTTGCGTTTTTTGTGTGTTTGAGTTTTTCAGGTAATCGTATCTATTTCGACACGAGGAATCATCAATAACAGGAGTCCAGGTAAGTTTACATGTTAATGGGGCATTGGAATAGGTTTTAAGGGGTTGGGGAGTGTTAGAATTGAGAAGTTAAAAATTTTTCTAAGTACAAAAACGTCAAAACTTTCTGTCAACACGGTTCTTAGAGACCCTCTAATATCTTGCTATACCATTCATGGGTCTCCAAGATCATCCCTTAAAAAAAAACGTTTCCTGCATCTTCTTCTTCTCCCACAAGGCTTCTAAACCTAAACCTCCTTTCCACCTCAACAATCCTCTTCATCACCACACCTTCTTCCTCCATCAAACCCACAAATTCCTTCTTCTTATCCCACCAACAACCTGCAACCACCATCCACCCTCCACGAACAACACCTGCCGCCGCCGTGTTTCTTCTCCATAGCCACCAACCCCCAGACCAACAACTTGCGACCACCATCTCCAACCAAACCCTAACACGGCTCCCTTCGCTGCTGTGACCAACGCACCCAACCACTAACCCGAACCCAACCTTAACCCGAACCAGACCCTAATACAATCACCACCCGCCGCCGCCTTTTTCCTCCTCCACCGCCATAACCCGACCCGCCACCAACCTAACCCGCTGTCGTCCTCCTCCTCAATCCCTGCAGACCCAGCCCAACTGACTCACACCCTAACCCGAGCCCAATAAACCACCGCCGCCACCTTCACTCAAACCGACTCCACGCACCACCACCCGAACCAAAGCCAAACCCAAACCAGCTTAACCCTAACCCGACCCGCAGCCCCTGAACATACTTATTTAGGCTCCGTTTTGTTTGCGTCTTGTTATCTCAGTTACGTGTCGAATATAAGGTGCGTTCGTTTTCTATTGTTCAGTTTTATCTTGGTTTTACTTTGTGTTTGAAGTTTTTTTTATGCCATCTGTTGGTTTGGTTTGGTCGAGTCATGTATAGGCTGGTTAGGCGTTTTCTTGTTTCGATGTGGCTTTATTACACTGAGGGTATGATTTTGGTTTGCGCCTAGATATAGAATCTGATGAGTGCAACTGACTTGGCGAAACTGATGTCATAAGTAGTAGCTTGGTTTTAACAGTGGCGTCATGGTATAGCTTAAGAGTGTGGTTTGTTTGTGGGATACATTATGTCCTACGCATTGGCTTCATATCACATTTAGGCGATGTGTAGCCTAGGCCATTTGCGGACAACTGAAGTTAAGTGTGGGGAGATTGTTTGAAGTATTGGACATTTGGAACTAATAACCCATGTTGTTTAGGTTTTGAAGTTACTAGGCGTAAGCGTTGACGTTTTCAGTACTTAGTGGGTGCGCTTGATAAAGTTTAGATCATTTAGAAGGATAACTCACAAGTGGGTTTGTGTTGGATGAGTCGAACGATTATTAGTCGCAATTGAGGACAATTTAGTTCAATTGTGGGAGGTGGAGTTAGCGGTTATGAGACTCATTAAGATATGATGAATAGGCGGATAATGAATTGGGGATTACTAGAATTGATTTGAACTGCAGGTTTCGAACGCCTCGCCCGTACTCAATCTCCATTCGGGCGGGGATGTTTTGAACATTATATACATAATGGTTATCCCAAAAGTTCAAGTGGTTTTAGATTTTTTTATTTATTTTATTTTATTTATTTATTTTATTTATTTATTTCTTTGTCTCTGTTCTCTGTTTTAGGCGCGACCGCGACCGAAATGCTATACGGTCGCAGTGTTTAAAAAAAAATTGAAAAATTAAAATACCAAATATAGTTGCTTATTTATGTTTACCTGACTGATTTGTATGTTTTTAAATTGTTCGCAGGATGTCAGGTGAGGGATCGTCTAGTGCGATCGTGGGAGCCAAGCGAAAGAGAGGACCGCAACAGCGGAGTGGGAACCGGTGAAGCCAGGGCTACAGATGCCACT
This sequence comes from Ambrosia x helenae, assembly GCA_030844895.1. Classification (NCBI taxonomy): domain Eukaryota; kingdom Viridiplantae; phylum Streptophyta; class Magnoliopsida; order Asterales; family Asteraceae; genus Ambrosia; species Ambrosia x helenae. The sequence goes on from CM061234.1 coordinate 71,321,374, forward strand.
ACTTGAGGGGATAGTTGCTGCTGAGACTATACAGAGGAGCGTGCCTATCGCTCGACAGCGGGTTAGACCATCTATGGAGCGCCCTAATCCCGTACCCCCCTTATGTGCACCACCACCGGAGACTGTGACATTAGAGTATGTAGTGCAGAGGATTGATGGGTTGGAAGCGAAGATTGATGGGTTAGACGCAAAGGTTGTTATGTTTACGGATATGATGAGGTTCATGATGCAGGGCATGGGTTTGAAGATACCCGAGCGTTTCAGGGGTATAGGTGATCTAGTAGGTACATCTGCAGGAGCTGAGCAGGAGGGAGACAGTCGGTCTAAGGAGCCTGGGCAGCAGGAGTGATAGTTCGCAGCAGCGCCAACCGGTTTATCTTGTGTTTTTGGTGTACTTTTCCCTTTATTTTTGTTTTGATTATCTATGCCTGTATCTAAACTAACACATCAAGGGAGATTGTAAGGGGAGACCGGTTGGGTGGTTTATATTATATTATATTATATGATACGTTGCTGTTATATGTGTGTTTTGGTTGTTAGAATATTGAATAATTGCCGCTTTTGTCTGCGAACGGAATGCTATACGGACAAGTTGGAGGGCAGGGGAGCACGACTTTCAACAACATCATCGCATTTATCAGGGGAGTCTGTTCCGATTTTCTGTCTTTATTTATTTATTTTTCTTTTCGTATTTGATTTTTTTTTTTTGTGTTACTATTCCTTTAGCACATTGAGGACAATGTGTCGCGCAAGTGTGGGAGAGTGGCTATACGTCTTTAGAGTGTGTTTTTGTGTTAGTCTTGAGTCATAATAAAAAAAATAAAAAAAAAAGTGAAAAAGAAAAAATGTCCTAAAAGCGTTCTGATCGGGCATGAAAGCGACTGTTTCAATGCGTTCATTCTGTCTCTGCTTGTGGTGTGTGGGTCCTTAATCATGGTCCAATTCTTTAGAACAGACATATGAACCGTTTTCAGCAGGTATTTTAGAAAAAATGTTTAGAATCTGCCCGATTAGGTGCAACGAGCTGTCGGTAATAAATGCATGCACACATCGGTAACCCATTTCCACACTTTGGTGAGATCTTGAGCCTACTAGATGATCGATTGATACATATATATTTTCATTTGTTGAGTGTAGGCCAGATGTTTCTCTGTTGCAAAACTTGTGTGATTTGATACATGCCGAGGTTGTAGACTAGATATGCACATAGATGATAAAGGCAATTTAGGTTTTCCCTTTTTCTTTTGATACCCATTTATTTGTTATGTGTTGACCCGTTTACCTAAAATCACCCTTAGTAACCCATGTTGAGCCTATACCCTTTCATTTGATTAAACATATTACCCAAATTGACCTGTTTACCTTTGTGTAATAAATTGATGACCTGCATTGTGTTTATGTTTTGTTCAAGTGATTGCGTTATGCTTAAGCTGTGAAAAAAAAAAAGAAAAAAGAAAAAATATATGAAAAGAAAAAAAAAGAAAGAAAAGAAAAGAAAAGAAAAAAAAAGTATGTGTTATGGGTCAAATATGCCCAAAGTTGTGTGATTATTGTATTATGGTGATTAGTGAATAAGGATGGTCATTCAAGCGTGTTGAAACCCTTGTTTTTAAACCAATTGTTAGCCAAATCTATCTTACCTTTACCCGAAACCCAAAACCCGTAAGTCCTTTATATATGTGCATTGTCTATAGTTGAGGTGTGATTGTTATACAAGCCTATGATAACAGAGTTACATGTTTGGTTTTGAGTGAATAATACTAGCGCATTACATGCTAGTCCAGATATTAAACCGAGTGGAGTGAAAAATTGTGAGGGGTGTGTTGCATGAGAATAAAAACCGGGAGCACGTTAGACTTAGTTGGGTGAGTTCTGTTTTTAAAATTGTGCATCATGGTTGCCTGTTGAATTAACACATCTAATGATGATCTATGAATGGGGTATGACTTTGGACCCTAACTAGTGCATGGCGGGGGCGTTTGAGGTATTTGTTACTTATTCGTGGTAGTGCTTTGAGCAGATTTGCTTGAGGGCAAGCAAAAGGTAAGTGTGGGGGTGTGATGTGTTGCCAAATGCATCACATTTATATATTAGTTTTGTATAGTTTTTAATCGTTTATCGTTCGTTTATATCGTGTCTTAGATACTTAATTGTGTCTTGGTGTTAAGCAGGTGTTCGTGGGCTAAAACAAGAGAAAAAGAGCTTAGTTGGAGAGGAGACGAGCATTCGATGAAATTGGAAATCAAAAAAGAAACAAATCTGGAAGAACTGAAATTAGAGACCCTCTAATTTCAGTAAAAGTTATTCGCGGGTCTCCAGGAAGTAAAATAGAGGAAAATGACGATTTTACCCTTAATGAATTGTGGTAATTACGAAAGATGCCCTCGCGTCACTTTTAGGTTGTTAGAGACCCTCTAATTCCAGAAATAGTTGTTCATGGGTCTCTAATAACTCTTCAGCCCATAAAAAGCCCATTTTCGCAATCAAAACCTAATCAGCCGTATGGGGATGTGAGCTTCGACTTCCAGAGCTTCTAAGTGAGGATTTTGAAGACTTTTTGCAGTTCCATTCATTCCGGTTGATGCCAGAGCAATCCAGAACAAGTTTTGAAGCCGAAATCATGATTATGCACGGCTAAACATCCTGCGGTTTCTCCGGGTGAACGATTTGGTTATTTTATCAATTGTTTTATGTTTGATACTTATTACTTGGATTAGATTTTGTGAACACCTTAATGTTCTTTGCATCTAATTGTATGTTTGACTGATCTAGACAGTTTGGTTGATTAATATTATTGCATTATGTTATCGTATCTTGGTTTTCTTGCACTAGGATTAATTTAACTTTGCAATTAATGTTATGATAGCTGAATTGGGTGGAACAATTTAAACAAAGTCATGTCTATGTGATTTCCTAGGTAGGGTATTAACATAATTCAGTTGATAATTACCGAATCAGAAACCCGAAGTGACCGTTTTTCCATATTATTGTCTTTTATAAACTCTATTATCAATCCGTTTTGCAGCACTGCAGCACTTTTACATTAAACTTCATAAAATTACTTTAGTTAGTCTTAATTTAATTAGAAATTAGTAACTTAGCACTTTCCACAAACTCCCTGAGGTTCGACAACCCTACTTCCTATACTGCAGTCAGTTGTAGCTAAGGAGTAGTTTTTATTTAATTTTTTGATTAGCACTTCGACACGCGATCAATAATGTGATATTAAAAGTTCAAGGAAAGACGATTTGTCAAAATTATATATTGGAAGCCAAAACAGAAATGCCTCAAGCGGACATGCCTGAAAGAATAGAGAACGCGCTTGAAGTGCGTTGTGAGGAAACACATAACGCTTTAGCGATAAATTTGGTCCAACATGCATGGTCATTTCGGGATATCCAAAATAATGGTTAAGAAGAAGAGGAAGATGACGACAAGTTCGTCGATGACGACGAAATTTAGTGTTGTTTGTGTTTTTTTTTTTTTTTGTAGTATTAATTGCAAAAAAAAATGTGTGTTTTATTTAGTTTTATTTGTGTTTTTTTAGTTTTGCATGTTTTTTTTAGAATTATTTCTAATTAAATATTATTTGTTTTAAATTAAAAAAAATAATTATGTAATTATTGGATAATGATTGAAAGGGGTCGAAAAATTTCACATCACCACTACATCACTTTTGTCATTTCAAGCCCTTAAAGGGCCTACGTGCCACGTGTCATTTCATGCCCTGTGGGGCTTCAAAATTTTCACTTACCACTACACATGGTCTAAGTGTATCCACTGAACATGTTCACAACTTGGCCAAACTCGGATCACGCAAGTGACTCACTTGAGCAGTCACGGGTTTCACTCCATGCCCACGCTACCACATTGCCTTACGCGTGAGGCCGTGAGAACCATCAACCATGCCTGAAAATCTGATAGAAAAAAAACAGACAGAATTGCATAGTTGGTCCCTGTGCTTTTCAGAAATTGCACTCTTGATCCTAATGGTTTACTAATTACAGAGTTAGTCCTGAGTGTTGTAAATTTATTACTAACATGGTCCAAATGTTTTAATTTTTTAACCGTGTTGGTCCTTGCCCCTAAAAAAATACATAAAATTTTAAGTGGGCCCACCCCCATTCCACCATTCTTGTTCCCCACCTCACCCTTCTCCACCACACTACTACAGCCAGATCTTAGCCACCACCGTCAAGCACCATCATCACCATCTTCATAGCACACCACCACCACCGCCATCATCATCACTTTCATACCATCATCAACATCTAATGTAATAAGATAGGCCTGGAAGTCTGTTTATTGTCTTCTTGTTTTGATCATTTCAACATTTTAACATGTGATTTTGTTGTTGCTGCACAGCTAACAAGAACGATGTCCAAACGCAATACGGTATAGCCCATTAGCCCTTGAGTTATTACTCACTCCGATGGTTTATCATGAGCCACTGTTTCTTTTCCAATCATTAATGATTTTCTTCGGTCCATAACCTTTTCTATTGTTGGGATTTTAACGCTCCCCAGTTTACATGTTTTTGAGGGATTGATTGAACCAGGATCGGTCGGTCTCTAGAAACTTCCATTGGGGTTTAGAGTAGGGTTTGGGTGATGGTTGTGGTGGCCAAGGAAGATGGTGGAGGAGGTACAGGAGTCGGCTTTCAGGAAGAGATGGTGGTGGTTTGGGGAGATGGTGGTGGTTCAAGGAGAAGCAGGAGCAGGAGCAGAGCAGGAGCAGGAGCAGAAGAAGGAGCAGAAGCAGGAGTAGAAGTAGAAGCAGAAGAAGAAGCAGCAGAAGAAGCAGAAGAAGAAGCAGCAGCAGCAGAAGAAGAAGAAGAAGAAGAAGAAGAAGAAGAAGAAGAAGAAGAAGACGTCTGAGAGAGGAGGAGAAAAGGAGATATAGGGGTGATGACGTGGCAGTGAGTTATAGGTTGGAGTGGGAGACGTCTCCGGAGACGTCTTGGAAGATGTGACCCGTCTCTCCAAAGAGACGGGAGGGGGCTATTTTCGTGAAACACTTGGTCAAAGGGCTATTTTGGTGATTTTCCCTATGTTTAATATATCCTTTTATTTATGTTTTTAAATTGTTTTGAGTTAATTGCAGCTTTCGTCCCTGTGGTTTGCCTAAACTAACAGGTTCAGCCCAGACTTAACACCATGATACCTGTGCTTTCATTTTCTAACAGTTTAGATCCCTCGACCTAACGGCCGTCCATCTACCGTTACATCACACCCACGTGCAGCTCCCGTGAGGGGTACTCTGGTCATTTAAAGTCTTTAATGAAGGGCAGTTTGGTCATTTCACCCATGGAGGGGGTATCTGGGTCATTTAAAGTCGAAATCGAAGGGTATTTTCGTCATTTCACCTTGATTAAAAAAATCTTAACGAAAATATCTGCAGAAAATTAACTTTCCCTCCCTATTTAATCCCCTAATCTTCAACCCTAACCTTCATCTCATCTTCAATCCACTGATTCAATAATCACAATCAACATGGACAACCAAACTACAATGGTGATATGCAGGTGTGGAGCAACAACGGAGCTCAGAATTTCAGGGACGAATGAGCATCCAGGACGTAGGTACCATCGTTGCACAAATGGATGTGGTTTCGTTGATTGGATAGACCCCCTACTTGTACAAACCCTATTGTGTTGATACCTGCTCTGTTAGCCACCATACGAAACCATGAAGACAATGTGAGAAGAATGTGTGCAAGGAAATTAGAAGCTGATCAAGTGTTGAAGAAAACAGAGGATGTGTTGAAGAAAACAGAGAATGAAAACAAGATGCTGAAACTAGGTCTGATGTTTGTTTTGATGTTTTTGGTGATGTATTTTGTTATGAAGTAGGTCTAGGGTATGTGCATGTGTAGGGTATGTGCCACTGATTGATAATCAACAAGATGCTGCTGATGATGAACATGATCATGAAGGAAAGACAAAAAGGAACAGGAAGGAGCTAATCCATACGACGATTATGATCCTGAGTGTAACATCGCAAATTTTCCCTAAATTTTTAAGTAATAAAAAATGTGTTTGTTTTAAACAATGTACGTTTTAAACACCTTATACAAATAATCATTTAAAAAAAACCCCATTGAATCTCGACATTTTAGTGTGTTTTAAAATTATTCGTAACATTTTTTTAGTATAATCATTATATATATATATATATATGAGTTTATAATATTATTTTATAAAACAAAAGTTAAATAAAAACAAATGAAGCTAACAAGACTCGAACCCGGGTCTAACACCGAATTAGGGTCGTAATAAATCCAATTTTTACATGAATTAGGGTCGATTTGGTGTAGGGATTAAAAGCCCCATAATTGATTTTGTTATTGAAATCGTTCCTGATATCAATAAAACGATTTAAGAAACTAGGGTTTATTTGGGGATGATGACGCGTCCCACGCGTGTTTATATTTTAAACGAAACAAAAACACTAGCAAACTTATCCTCAGATCAGTTGGTTAGCACACCAGTTGCTAAGGGTCAGGCCGGCCGAGGTCTTGAGTTCGATTCTGGTCCACTGCAGTTTTTTTTAAAAACCCTTTTATGAAAGAAAAGAACATTTATATAAGAACAGGAAAAAAAACCGGTTATAACCGGATTCGAACCCATGATCGCTGGTTACTTAGGCCTTATAATCACAAGCCCAGACCAATTGGTCTGGACCCTGGGAACATTAACAACCCAGTTTGGGTTATATTTAAACCCAATTTATAATCAAATAATATAATTCTTATAATTTCTTTATTAATCAAATTTATAAAAAAAATCCTTTTATTTAACTAAACGATTTATAAAAATTCTATAAAAATTATTTTATGTTATTTTGAAGGTAAAGTTTATCATACCATTTTTAGTTTTACAAAAATCATATATTTAATATATATAAAATATATTACAAGTTTATTTAATTATAAATTGAAAATTCTATAAAAATATCTAAACGATTTTATAAAATTCCACAAAAATTATCCTAAACTTATAAAACAATAAATATTTCAGAAATAATTTTTAATTTCTGAAAAACGTTTATTTAATAATTTTAATTAATTTTTACTATTTTAATCATAAATAATTCATAATAAATTCATTTTTCACTATTTTTATACCAAAATTTTACATAAATTATTTTTATTCATTTGAAACAGAAATATAAATTTTAATTTGAAACTTTAATAATTTTAACATTTTTAGATATTAATATTATGTTTTGACAAAAAGATATTAATATATTATATACTCATTAATTAAGAAAATAATTTTATAAAAATTACTTTCACATTTACTATATTTTAATACAACTACCTTTAATCAAGTTCTTACAAAAGTTCTTTCTATTTAATTATTTTCTATATTTCTTTATTTATTAATTAACCATTATTCCAAATTAATTATTAAACAATTGTCAATCCCCAAATTATGAACCCTAGAATACCGTTAGACTAGAAAAATTAGACTTATTTTATTGTCTTGAACTTAGGGTATACTTGGAATCGTTGTGCCACATTTACTCTATATCAAGGGATTCAATACTGTCATTAAGGTGAGTTTACATAGCCCCTTTTTCTGTTTTACATTTTGGGGTGAAGCATGTTTAAACATTTTATACACTATCATTTACTCATTCTTACATCGTTGAAACTTGTGATTCAATTACACTATCATTTACTCATTCTATCATTTGACTGTAACAAAAAGACACAGCACAATCATTAACATTGATCAAGCCGCCTGTTTAGATTATAGCGCTATAGGTCTGACAAACCCATCCCCCCGCATAAATTCAGGGATGATCGATAACAGTTACACTTTTACTAACTTGCGAGTTAGGTCTCAGTCGACACAAGGTTTGATTGTACAAAAGACGCATTGTTACATGTCGGACTCATATTCTATCATTACTCATTATTATACTTCAACAATGATTGCTATACAACATATTGTTTTCAACTATATGAAAAACCTATGTATTCTCACCAACTATTTATAGTTGACCCTCCCCCATCTTTCCAACTTAACATGTTTCAGGTTTATTTGCTATTGGAAGTTGTACAAGTCTTGGAACACATAGGAGCTTGAACGTAGTCTATATAATGTAATCTTTACTTGTAAGATAAATTGTAAATTGTTTAATATTATTCAACTTTCAATTAAGTACCATGAGCTATTGAACAATCATTAATACGTGACACCTCGATGTTTCCGCCATCGATTGGGGTGTTACACTGAGATTTTGAAAAAAGCCTGGGATTATGCAGACTCTGATGATGAGTGGTACCACGACCCGTATGAAGATGAGCGTCGGTCTGATTCATGCTCTGATGATGATCGTCACTGGAAGTGAAACATGTAACAAATGGAAGTGATGAACAACCAAAACCTGATGCTGATGTAACAAGTTGCTATGTATGAATGTTATATATGAATGTTATGAATGAAATGTATGCAATGTTTAACTAACATAATCATTTTCATTTCATTCCAATTCAAATTCATTACCAATGAACAAAGTACAACACAAATAACAAAATCTGCAAAATTGGAGGAACATCACTCCATCTTTTAGTTCGTAGATGATAATTTCAGCTCCAATTGGACATTGGTGATCTCGAATTGGAGTAAAACAATGGATTACACATTAGGGTTTTTGAAGTGGAATTGGGGAAGAAGAAGATTGCTTCTTCAAGTTTAACGTTCATATTCCATGGGTGAAATGACCAAACTGCCCTTCATTAAAGACTTTAAATGACCAGAGTACCCCTCACGTGAGCTGCACGTGGGGGTGATGTAACTACAGATGGACGGCCGTTAGGTCGAGGAATCTAAACTGTTAGAAAATGAAAGCACAGGTACTCAGGGTGTTAAGTCTGGGCTGAACCTGTTAGTTTAGGCAAACCATAGGGACGAAAACTGCAATTAACTTAATTATTTTTTTTATAGTTTAGGGTAAAAATGTAATTTATCTGTTTTTAACGGAGGAAATTGACAATAGTTAGAGGTAAGGACCACACGAGTGCAATTTTGTTAAACTCAAGGATCAACGGTCTAAATAATGAAGCATTAGGATCAATAATGCAGTATTGAAAAACCACATGAACCAACCATGCGATTCTTTCAAAAAAAAAAAAAAAGAATTGTGTTTCCTTATTTCCTTTTTTTGCATTATCTAAGATCTTGGATGGTCAACCTCCTTTATATGTGCGAATATATTCTTAATGTTTTATGCTTGGACTCTTACCTCGGGATAGACATGTAGATTGTTTACGCTTCACGCTTCTTAGATCTTACTGATAGTTTTTTTTTTTTTGAACGGCCAACGAATCAATTTTCGAGCACTCTCGGGCACCCTTTTGGCGAATCAGATACTCGAGAGTACCTGGGCCACCAATTGTAACACCCCAACCGATGGCGGAAACATCGGGATGTCACGTATTGATGATTGTTTCATTGTTACCTGAAACATGTTAATTTTGAAAATATTTTTGGGTCAACAAAAGTTGGTGAGAATTACATAGGTTTTGATAATCGAATAAAGCTTGTACAATTCAAGTGTCATGGCAAGTCTAGTCCATATGTGAAAACATACTAGAAGTAAATCGAGTGCATAATCAACCCTTGTGACTAGAATATTGTGGTCCATCCCATACGCTCATGGTTCACTCGATTATGTTATGCGATAACAATCACCCACGCTACCTATGTAGGAGGCACGTATCCGGGTGGGATTGTCAGTCCAATAGATCTATCATTGTATACCGTCGGCTGATCAATGTTAATGATTATGCTAGAATATTGTGCTTACCCTAGTCATGTTTAAGACATAATGCAACATAGAAAAACACATAGACACTTTATGATTGAATTGTATATAGAATGTTGTAACATGTTTCACCCCAAAAATAGTGAAATAGAAAAGGGGCTATGTAAAACTCACCTTAGCAAAATGTTATGTCTCGTGAAAATAGAATATGTATTGCCCAACGATGCCAAGTATTACCCTATAATTAAGGTAATAAATATGTCTAAGTCTTTCTAGTCTACAAATATATTCTAGGGTTTCGAATTAGGGATAAGTGTTCGTTTGATTAATAAATAAAATGTTTAATAATTGAGAGAAATATGATAAATAAATAAACAAAAGTCTTTTTGTAAATTTTAAATTAAATATGGTCACAATATAAAGTTTTAAGTATGAAAATAATTTTTATAAAATTATTTTCTTAAAAATAGAATATTAAATCTATTTATTTCAAATTGTTAAAATATAACTTTAATATTTAAAAATACTAAAATTAAAGAATTATTAAATTAAAAATTGTATTTCTGTTCCAAATAAACAGAAATAATTTATATAAATTTTTGGTGCAAAAATATTGAATAATGAATTTATTATGATTTATTTATGATTAAAACTAACAAAAATTGATTAAAAATATTAAATAAATGATTTTTTAGAAATAAAAATCATTTAAGAAAAGTTTAATGTTATAAAAACTCAGAATAATTTTTGTGGAAATTTATATAATTGTTTTGATATTTTTATAGAATTTTATAAATAAAATAGAATAAATTTGAATTATTTATTATATATATTAAATAAATAATTTTTGGAAAACTAAAAATTGTATATTAAACTTTTCCACTAGAATAACATAAAATAATTTTTGTAGGATTCATAAAAGAGTTTTAGTATTTTAAAATGAATTTTAAAAATACAAGGGAATGTATATATATATATATATATATATATGCTTAAATGAAAAAAATGTTTTGTTGATGCCAATAATCGAACCCCGCGTCAAACCCGGGTCGGGTGTTTTAAATCACAAGCCCAGACTAGTTGGTCTGGACCCTGAGAATGATTAATCTTTGATTAAATTAATTATATAATATAAGGGAAATCTGATTTATAATCTTTTTAAAAGAAAATGATAAAACCGTTTTGTATGGGACTCGAACTCGCGTGCCCTGATTAACAAGTACCAGACACAACCACTTGATCTAGATCAGTGGTTGTGTTGGGTTTGTGTTTGTTTAAAATATAAAACCATAGTCTGAAATGTTCTTCCCCAATTCAACTCGATTGTGCCCTAGATTTATAATAATTTGATTTACACAACAATAACCCAATTAATCATAGGGTTATTGTTGTGTGTATGCCGATGAACAAAACCCACAAGAAAAACACAACTTACAAATACGAATTCGTGATAATCGCTTGGTCAAACAGAAAGTCAAACACTTCGAGCAAAAGCTTTTGAAAGATGAATTAAAACAGAAATTGGAGGTGTAGAGAGGGTTATCGGCGAGTTGAGAGTGGTTTGGGAGGTCCAATTTATAAGGTGAGGCTCGGATTGATGAATTGGGCAAGTTGACCCGTCATGAATGTGATGACGCGTAAATTAGCACGATTTGGGAATGATTAGAAGATAATTGTTCGTGTAATTGATGCGTGATAGTCAACCATCCACCAGTCATTCCATAATAAGATCAAAAACGCGAGTAAATGGTTTGATTATGGTAAATCGATGTCACAGTTGACTTCCCAAGTCAACTGTTGACACATCAAGTCATTATATAAATAAAACGGGTTAGAGATAAAACAAATGTGTTGTGTAGCCTAGCTGGTTGTGCTATTTGGTGTTGTTGACCCGGCTGTGGGCGCGGGTTCGATTCCCGGCCCAAGCCCTTTATTTTTTGATAATTATCCACATATATATGCATATTATATATATATATATAGTATTGTATTAGGGGTCCAAATGCGTCACAAAAAATATTTTTAAAAGACGAATAATGACGAAACTTGACGTTTTATTCACAATAATCGTAACGTACAAGTATTTAATGCGTAATGTTACAGTCTCCCCTACTTTTAGGAACTTCGTCCCGAAGTTGGAGTTGGAGAGTCTGGTGGAAAAAGATGTGGGTATTTAGACTTCATCTGGTCCTTGCGTTCCCAAGTGAACTCTGGACCTCGTTTAGATTCCCAATGAACCTTAACGATCGGTATGTGGCTGCGCTTGAGTTTCTTGACTCCAGTATCTACGATCTCGACGGGTTTCTCGATAATGTGCATAGTTTCATCGATTTTCACATCTTCAAGAGGAACATGGGGGTTCTCATCTGCTAAGCATTTCTTGAGATTCGAAACATGAAAGGTTGGGTGAACATTGCTTAACTCAGGTGGAAGATCAAGTTTGTAAGCCACTTTTCCAATCCTATCAAGAACTCTGAATGGGCCTACGTATCGAGGAGCTAGTTTTCCCTTTCTACCAAAGCGAATCACTCCCTTCCATGGGGATACCTTAAGAAGTACAAGGTTCCCGACTTGAAATTCCAAGGGCTTACGACGTTTATCAGCATAGCTCTTCTGACGACTTCTAGCCTTGAGAAGATTATCCTGAATGAGTTTGATTTTATCTGTTGTTTCCTGGATCAGTTCGGGTCCAGTAATGTGGGCTTCACCAACCTCAGTCCAACAGACAGGTGAACGACATTTACGACGATAGAGTGCCTCGAAAGGAGCCATGTTAATGCTGGCATGATAACTGTTGTTGTATGAAAACTCGACCAAAGGAAGATGAGAATCCCATGCGCCACCAAAATTGATGACACATGCCCTGAGCATATCCTCAAGTGTCTGGATGGTCCGTTCAGTCTGTCCATCTGTTTGAGGGTGATAAGCAGTACTCAGGTTCAACTTGGTACCCAAAGCGTCTTGTAAAGAATCCCAAAAGTGAGAGGTGAAACGTCCATCACGATCAGAGATAATGTCCAAAGGTATACCATGACGACATAAGATTTCACTTACGTACATCTTTGCCAACCTTTCCACAGAATACTTCTCACGAATAGGTAAGAAATGGGCTGACTTGGTCAAACGATCGACGATTACCCAAATGTTGTCAAAACCTTTGGGTGTACGAGGAAGTTTAGTGATGAAGTCCATTGCTATGCTCTCCCACTTCCACACAGGAATTTCTGGTTGTTCGAGCATACCAGATGGTCGTTGATGTTCAGCCTTGACCTTTGAACAAGTGAGGCATTTTGCAACGAAAAGAGCAATATCTTTCTTCATACCAGGCTACCAATACGAATAACGAAGATCTTGGTACATCTTGTCAGCTCCAGGATGAATAGAATAACGAGACTTATGAGCCTCATTCATAAGAAAGGTATGAAGATCATCACGGTCAGGAATCCAAATTCGATTAAGAAAATAGAGTAGCCCATCAGGTTTGGTTTCAAGTTGAGTCTCGGCACCACAAGACATTTCGTCGTACATGTTACCTTGGGTGACTGAAGTATGTTGAGCCTGGAGGATACGATCCTGAAGATTAGTATGAACTCTCGCACAATGAAGTTTGATACGCTCTTTACGACTGAGTGCATCAGCCACAACATTCGCTTTGCCAGGATAGTAGCGAATTTCGCAATCATAGTCGTTAAGTAACTCAACCCAACGCCGTTGCCTCATGTTAAGATTTTTCTGGTCGAAGACATGTTAGAGACTTTTGTGGTCCGTGAAAACCACACATTTGGTTCCATAAAGATAGTGTCTCCAAATCTTAAGAGCAAAGACGACAGCGCCCAATTCAAGATCATGGGTGGTATAATTCTTTTCGTGAGTCTTGAGTTGTCTAGACGCATAAGCAATAACCTTGCCTCGTTGCATGAGAACACAACCAAGACCTTGGTTTGATGCATCACAATAGACCACGAAGTCATCATTACCATCAGGTAGAGACAGGATAGGAGCTTCACAGAGTTTCAGCTTAAGAGTTTCAGCTTAAGAGTTTCAAATGCTTCCTCTTGCTTTGGTCCCCACTCATAGGGTTTACCCTTGTGAGTTAAGGCAGTGAGAGGAACAGCGATCTTAGAGAAGTTGGCAATGAATCGACGATAATAACCGGCTAAACCAAGGAAAGAACTGACTTCTGTTGGAGTTTTAGGAACACTCCAATCCTTCACAGCTTCGATCTTTGCAGGATCAACATGAATTCCGTTCATATCAATGACATGTCCCAAAAATTGAACTTCCTTAAGCCAAAATTCACATTTCGAGAACTTGGCATACAGTTGTTCTTTCTTTAGGAGATCCAAAATTGAGTGAAGATGTTTCTCGTGGTCGGCTTTTGATTTAGAGTAAATCAAAATGTCATTGATGAAGACGATCACGAATTTGTCAAGGTAGGGTCTACAAACTCGATTCATTAAATCCATAAACACTACGGGGGCGTTGGTCAATCCAAATGGCATGACCGTGAATTCATAATGACCATAACGTGTGCGAAAGGCTGTCTTGGGAATATCTTCATCGTGGACTCTAAGCTGATGATAACCAGAACGAAGATCAATCTTCGAGAAGTGGGTTGCTCCTTGAAGTTGATCGAAAAGATCGTCAATCCTAGGCAAGGGATAACGATTCTTGATGGTGAGTTTGTTGAGTTCGCGATAGTCGATACACATCCTGAGAGATCCATCTTTCTTCTTAACGAACAAGACAGGGGCTCCCCATGGAGAAGAACTGGGGCGAATGAAACCTTTATCAGAAAGTTCATGTAGTTGACTGGCAAGTTCTTGCATCTCAGAGGGTGCAAGACGATAAGGAGCTTTGGCGACAGGATTTGCACCAGGAACAAGATCAATCCTAAATTCCACTTGTCGAGCAGGAGGCAAACCAGGTAAATCCTCTGGAAAGACTTCAGGATAGTCCCGAATGATTGGGATGTCTTGGATACTTTTGCCCTTGTCCTTCTTTTCTATCACGTTAGCTAAGAAATCCGTATAACCCTTTCGTAAGTATTTTTGGGCAGTAGTACAAGACATGAGCTTAAGCTCGCCACAAGGCTTTTCCCCATAGATCTTCAAAATATCACCAGATTCGAGAGGAATGCGAATAACTTTCTCAAAGCATAGAATTGCAGCACGATGGGTTGACAACCAATCCATGCCTACTATGACATCAAAACTTCCAGGATGCATAGGGATGAGATCGATAGAGAAAGTATGTTCGTCGAGGTTCAACACACAGTCACGAATAATAGAATCGATCGAGATAGACTTCCCATTAGCTACCTCTACCACTAAAGGTTCCTCTAGGTTAGTTTGGGGTAAGTTAAGTAAGGGTTCAAACTTTAGTGATACAAATGACTTATCAGCTCCCGAATCAAATAATATGGATGCATAGTGGTTATTAACGAGAAACGTACCATTAACCACCTCGTTGTTGTCGCGGGCCTGGTTGGCAATGAGGTTGTAGGCGCGGCCTCGAGCACCTTGGTTCTGGTTGCGGTTCTGGTTTTGGTTGCGGTTTTGGTTCTGGTTCTGGTTCTGGTTTTGGTTACGATTGGGGCAAGCATTGATATAGTGGTCTGGGCTGCCACACTCGTAGCACTGACCACAAGCAGGTCTGTTGTTTTGTTGGTTTGGAGCTGGGGCATTTCTGGCTGGGTTGTTTTGGGCAGCAGGGCCGTTAGCAGGAGGAGCTCGACAGATGTTCACAAGGTGACCATACCTTTGACAATTAGTGCAAAAACGACATGGCACCTGTGCTGGATGATGGTATTTGCAAGTGTTGCACAAGGGGTGAGGTCCGGTGTATGGCTTCTTGGCTGGGTTTTGTGCTGCAGGTGGGGTGGTAGCAACCATGTAGTTCCTAGCCTTGCGCTTCTTGTTGCTTGAGGTCTCGGGCTTAACCTCAATAGCGGGCTGAGGAGTGTCTTTTGCAGCAGTCTTCTTGGTGTTTTTGCGGAAAAGAGTACCGTTCTTCACATGATTATCGGTGAGAGTAGCCGCCAGACGTTTGGCTTCCTCCAAGGTGGCAGGATTCCTTCCCCATGCTGTGTCCTGGATTTGCATGGGTAGACCACCGATATACTTCTCGATGGCTACAGGCAGGGGAGTGACTTTATGGGGCAACAACAAACTGAGCTCGTGAAAGCGGGTATTGTAGGCAAGGTTTTCCCCACTATCTTGAGCAAGGGTGTGGAACTCGTCTTCCAGTTTCTTAATCTCGTTGCGGGGACAGAACTCATCTTTCATAACCTCTTGACTTGATCCCAGGTCATAGCAAGTGCAAATTCAGCTCCGCGGGTGCGCTTTTCCTCATTCCACCAAGTGACTGCTCGTTTGTGAAGAACACTCATGGCATAACGGACCTTAAAGTTATCGGGACACTCACTGTTAATGAAGGTATTCTCAATACCCTCGAACCATTGTAGAAGTCCCGTAGCTCCTTCTTCTCCACTGAACTTAGGGAGATTACAGGAATTAAAGTGCTTAAGAGTGCAAGCTGGGAGACCATTCTCGTTCCCGTTGTGGTTTCCATTTCCGTTTCCGTTTCCATTACCGTTTCCGTTGCCGTTACCGTTTCCATTGTCGTTCATCTGGATGACTTGAGCCAGTAAGTTAGGAACTAGAGTCGCGATCTGTTGTGCCATTTGTTGAGAAATGATTGCAGCCAGTTGGGCATCAACACCATTGTTGTTGTTGTTGTTGTTGTTGTTGTTGTTGTTGTTGTTGTTGTTGTTGTTGTTGTGGTTGGTGTTGTGGTTGTTGCTACTTTCCTCTTGGTTTTCACCACTGTTATTGTGAGTGCTGCGACGTGGAGGCATGATCTGTAGGAGACACAATGAAATGAATGAGGTTATATAAGGAATGTAATCATTTATTCATTAATTAAAACGAATAAACAAAAACGTCGACTTATCAAAGATTCTAGATTCTAATAACATAATGAAGACATGCTTTAGCCTATAAGTGAACACTCATCCCGAGAATTCCCAGGTAGGCATCCGGGTCCCTCGTCTGATTGGGATATATGCGCAATGCCAGCCTAGACAGAAGACTCGGAATACAGGCGTTCACCCTTCCAGATTGCACATGTTCGTTATTAAAATCTAGAACTTCGACGAGATCTCAATCTGTAACACCCCAACCGATGGCGGAAACATCGGGATGTCACTTATTGATGATTGTTTCAGTGGCACATGGTATATATTGAAATTTTAAATAATTTATTCATAACATAAATATCCAAAATGAAATGATGTCTAGAAAACCCAAATACATGATAAATAAAGCAAATAACTTCAAATAACTTCAAAATAAACTTCATAGTATTTCCTCATGCATACTCTAAGCCTCAGCTTCATTGTTACCTGAAACATGTTAATTTTGAAAATATTTTTGGGTCAACAAAAGTTGGTGAGAATTACATAGGTTTTGATAATCGAATAAAGCTTGTACAATTCAAGTGTCATGGCAAGTCTAGTCCATATGTGAAAACATACTAGAAGTAAATCGAGTGCATAATCAACCCTTGTGACTAGAATATTGTGGTCCATCCCATACGCTCATGGTTCACTCGATTATGTTATGCGATAACAATCACCCACGCTACCTATGTAGGAGGCACGTATCCGGGTGGGATTGTCAGTCCAATAGATCTATCATTGTATACCGTCGGCTGATCAATGTTAATGATTATGCTAGAATATTGTGCTTACCCTAGTCATGTTTAAGACATAATGCAACATAGAAAAACACATAGACACTTTATGATTGAATTGTATATAGAATGTTGTAACATGTTTCACCCCAAAAATAGTGAAATAGAAAAGGGGCTATGTAAAACTCACCTTAGCAAAATGTTATGTCTCGTGAAAATAGAATATGTATTGCCCAACGATGCCAAGTATTACCCTATAATTAAGGTAATAAATATGTCTAAGTCTTTCTAGTCTACAAATATATTCTAGGGTTTCGAATTGGGGATAAGTGTTCGTTTGATTAACAAATAAAATGTTTAATAATTAAGAGAAATTTGATAAATAAATAAACAAAAGTCTTTTTGTAAATTTTAAATTAAAGATGGTCACAATATAAAGTTTTAAGTATGAAAATAATTTTTATAAAATTATTTTCTTAAAAATAGAATATTAAATCTATTTATTTCAAATTGTTAAAATATAGCTTTAATATTTAAAAATACTAAAATTAAAGAATTATTAAACTAAAAATTGTATTTCTGTTCCAAATAAATAGAAATAATTTATATAAAATTTTGGTGCAAAAATATTGAAAAATGAATTTATTATGATTTATTTATGATTAAAACTAACAAAAATTGATTAAAAATATTAAAAAAATGATTTTTTAGAAATAAAAATCATTTCATAAAAGTTTAATGTTATAAAAACTCAAAATAAATTTTGTGGAAATTTATATAATTGTTTTGATATTTTTATAGAATTTTATAAATAAAATAGAATAAACTTGAATTATTTATTATATATATTAAATAAATAATTTTTGGAAAACTAAAAATTGTATGTTAAACTTTTCCACTAGAATAACATAAAATAATTTTTGTAGGATTCATAAAAGAGTTTTAGTATTTTAAAATGAATTTTAAAAATACAAGGGGATATATATATATATATATGTGCTTAAATGAAAAAAATGTTTTGTTGATGCCAAGAATCGAACCCGCGTCAAATCCGGGTCGGGTGTTTTAAATCACAAGCCCAGACCAGTTGGTCTGGACCCTGAGAACGATTAATCTTTAATTAAATTAATTATATAATATAAGGGAAATCTGATTTATAATCTTTTTAAAAGAAAATGATAAAACCGTTTTGTATGGGACTCGAACTCGCGTGCCCTGATTAACAAGTACCAGACACAACCACTTGATCTAGATCAGTGGTTGTGTTGGGTTTGTGTTTGTTTAAAATATAAAACCATAGTCTGAAATGTGTTCTTCCCCAATTCAACTCGATCGTGCCCTAGATTTATAATAATTTGATTTACACAACAATAACCCAATTAATCATAGGGTTATTGTTGTGTGTATGCCGATGAACAAAACCCACAAGAAAAACACAACTTACAAATATGAATTCGTGATAATTGCTTGGTCAAACAGAAAGTCAAACACTTCGAGCAAAAGCTTTTGAAAGATGAATTAAAACAGAAATTGGAGGTGTAGAGAGGGTTATCGGCGAGTTGAGAGTGGTTTGGGAGGTCCAATTTATAAGGTGAGGCTCGGATTGATGAATTGGGCAAGTTGACCCGTCATGAATGTGATGACGCGTAAATTAGCACGATTTGGGAATGATTAGAAGATAATTGTTCGTGTAATTGATGCGTGATAGTCAACCATCCACCAGTCATTCCATAATAAGATCAAAAACGCGTGTAAATGGTTTGATTATGGTAAATCGATGTCACAGTTGACTTCCCAAGTCAACTGTTGACACATCAAGTCATTATATAAATAAAACGGGTTAGAGATAAAAACAAATGTGTTGTGTAGGCTAGCTGGTTGTGCTATTTGGTGTTGTTGACTCGGTTGTGGGCGCGGGTTCAATTCCCGGCCCAAGCCCTTTATTTTTTGATAATTATCCACATATATATGCATATTATATATAATATATATATATAGTATTGTATTAGGGGTCCAAATGCGTCACAAAATATTTTTAAAAGACGAATAATGACGAAACTTGACGTTTTATTCACAATAATCGTAACGTACAAGTATTTAATGCGTAATGTTACACCAATTGCCACCAATTCTCGGAAAAACCCAACCACTCACCCGCCCGAAGGCACGACAGTGAAATAATCGGTAAAACCGGTCGGGATCAGGACTCGAACCCAAGCCAATGACCGGGTTATCCCTCATTTCCCCTCCACCAATGTCCTCTAAATGTAACTAGTGGGAATTGAACCCAAGCCTCCTATAGGAAACTTTAAGCCCTCAACCAACTGAGCTACAAGTGTTGGACGATCTAGACATGCTCTCTCCACAGATCTAGACATGTTAACTATTCAAAGTAGGGCCGTTGTCTGGTTTTTTTCACTGGATACAAACTAACCGAGAAAGGGAAGGGGTGTGGGGTGTTGTTCAATGGTTGTTGCGACGGTGGTAACAAATAAAAGGGATCGACAAATGGCATAGGATGGTGAAAAAAGTCTCCGTTATCGAAATATATTAAATAGTTATAAAATCGAATATAATAAACGTTGCTTTTGTTTGCCGTTTTAAAAAATATATAAAAGAAGGTAAAATCAAAAAATTGTATTTTTGTATAAAATATGATTTACCTTATTGGAATTTCCGTTTTCCTCGTGTCTGTCTCTGTCGGTGTGAGTCACTATTGCATGTGCCAACAAACTAGCCTTTCATTATTATTTTAGCTTTTCTAATCTAGGGTATCATCTTAATTTATCTAATTATATATTTCATCAAAAACATTATCACTCAATACGTGCAACATTAATAAAAAGTGAAACATGTATTTCAAAAAGTGGTTAAACATCTAATATTTTTTACTCGATAAATATAAGAAACAAAAAGATGTTTCAACTTAACTCAGATAACTTGATGGATCACAAGGCCTTTGTGCTTACGCACATCACCCATATAATATATCAACTTTCAATGGTGGCAATCAAAAGCATCGGTCCCCGCAAAGCAATGTTACTACTTGTCAACACAATGCCCCGTTGCATAAAATTTGACAATGACCATTTCGTAACAAGCTTACCCTATATACATACATGTTAACACAAAACAACATTACATAGTTCCGGTCCTATTAAGTTGGCCTCAAAATCAATGTAATCCAAAGCACAAATATTTAAATCACAACGTATATACCAATAAAAACATGAAAATACATCTTTTTTTATTATTATTATTATTATTATAACAAACATATTCCATTTCCATATATTAAACACCAAAAGAATTTATTTTAGGCCAATATATTGTTAAATGATATAGACTCCAAAAAGCATCCAGCCATACACTTCCTTTCTCTCTTCTCTTTCCTTTCCACCATCCCATCCCATCCCATCCCCTTCACATTTGCAGTGCCCAATCTAATCTCTTGACCACTGGCACTGCCTTCATACATACATACCAGTAACAACAATCCAAACAATTTCTATATCTTTTTTCCCTACAAATTTGCCATTCAAACCATACTCTGTTTTGAACCATGTTACCGGAAAAACCAGTAACTCCACCATGGGTTTTCCGTTCAACCATTCACTGGTCTTTCAGACTCCTAATACTAGCCTTCTTTCTTGGCTTAATAATATTCTGGGGTATTGACGGCTTCACTGTTGCTGATTTCCACGACGATTATCTAACCAACTTTCATAACAAACCCCTTAATAATAATAATATCACTTTCACCACCAACCATGATTCAGTTTCCAGCCCTCTTCATCCTTCTCCTCACTTTAATCTAACCATCCAAACAAACCCGCTTAATAAAACCCTCACCCACACCAATCAAGATTCAACAAATTTAAAACCCTTGAACAACAAAGCTCCAGATCCAATGAGTTTAAACTTAAACTGGGTTTCAGCTGAGTTAGACTCGGACTACTCATCCAATTTATTATCTCAGTGGCTAACACCAGGTGGTGAGCCGTGTAAAGATTCCTCAACCGAGGATATTATTGTCTGGAACTTGGATAACCTTACCCGGGATAATACTAATATTATTGAGTTATCAACAGGAGATATCCATGAATATGTTATCCAAGCAGTGGATGGATCGGTAAGCCGAGGTGTTTGGGTGGGGATTACTTTGAACTTGATTTATCTGGTGAGACATGGAAATCTAGACCCCCGGTTAAAGATTTTAATAACGGGACTTACTCCTTTTTATTACAAGTGCATCCTGATTTTAAGGGAGTTTATAATCTTACAATAATATTATTGTTTAGACATTACCAAGGCTTAAAGTTTTCCCCTGAACGGTTCGCTGTTGATAAAGTTGTTCGTGTTGTTAGGATTCGTTTTAAAAAAAAGGGGTCCGGGTCGGGTCGGTTGCCTGAGATTAGGCAATGTGAGAAGTCCGATTATAATCGGGATGTTTGGTCGGGTCGGTGGACCCGACATGGGAAGAATGAGGATTGTAAGATTAGCAATGACGGGCGGTTTCGGTGTTTGAGATCGGACTATCCGTGTAAGAGTCCGTGGTGTTATGGGCCTCTTGGGTCTGTGGAGAGTAATGGGTGGGTTTATTCGGCTCATTGTGCGTTTAAGTTGTTTGATTCGAAATCGGCTTGGAAGTGTTTGAACAATCGTTGGTTGTTCTTTTGGGGCGATTCGAATCATTGTGATACCATTAGGAACTTGCTTAATTTTGTGTTGAATGTTGAAACGGGGATTATTCCGAGGTTGTATGATATGAATGTTACGAATCCTAGTGATCCGTCTCAGTCGGTTAGGATTACTAGTGTGTTTAACGGGCATTATAACCATACTGGGAACTACCAGGGGTTGAATTCGTTGTACAACGATGGGTATCGAGAGTACTTGAAGAAGTACTTCTCGGAGAGACTGTTCCCGACACGTTGATTATGAATTCGGGGTTGCATGACGGGGTTTACTGGCCGAATTTGAGAAGGTTCATAAAGGGGGCCGAGGATGCTGCGGCATTTTGGGCAGAGGTTCTTGATGGAGTGGGGGGAGAAAGGTTGCGTCCCAAGGGTTATTTACCGGACCACGTTGCCACGGGTGGGTATGCGAGGAGATTGGTGTTTAACCCAAACAAAATGGAAGCGTTTAACGGTGTTTTTGTTGACAAGTTGAGGCAATTGGGATTGATCGATCATTTGATAGATCATTTCGATATGACGTATCCTTGGCATTACGATAACCGGTGCAATGACGGGGTGCACTATGGCAGGGCTCCAGCGAAGATGCGGTGGCGAGATGGTGAGATCGGTCACCAGTATTTTGTGGACTTGATGTTGTGTCATGTGTTGCTGAATGTTCTGTGTGCAACATAGGATAGGTGCATCATACATTGGGTATGTAACTATGTATGTATGTAGATTTTGTATTTTTTTTTTTACCGTTTAGGGTGTAGTTGGGTAACACGATGAGGAGAGGAGGTAACGGTTATTCTTTATTGTTTCCACTTGTAACAGCGGAATTTAAATATCTATCTTATATCAAGGGTTTGTAACTATATAATTATTTGATAGCAAGTATTAAAAATATATACTGTAGCATGTTATATGTTGTTGATGGTGCATTGTAGGGCTTTATTTCTCAATCAATCCAAGCGAGTTTTCGGTATGGTTCATCACTTCATTGTTAGAAGACTTCAAATGAAGCTCGCTTTTACATCCAATTTAGTATGGGACGACTCTAGACTTTTAGGGGACGACATGTACATCTTGCTCACCGCAAGCACAAGATAGTTGTATGTATTATATACTTGTATATGACATATATATATATATATATATGGATAACCTATTTAAGAAACACCAACCAAATAACACTCGACTAACTAGGATAATGTATGAATAAATACGAATATATTGTATTGATATGTGTGAGCACAATTACAAGGACTACTAACGAGTATTACAAGAAGAATATTTTGACCAATCTTTCTAACCAAACTTAGAGCATTACAATGTGTGTGTTTTAGTGTGAGAGAAGCCAACCCCTTTCTTCATGGAGTGAAGGGGTATTTATAACATCTGTAGCTCAGCCTTGGGTGCGTTGATAATGATTGACAGCTCATTCGCGCGGGCCCCACTAGTGAGGCCGTTGAGGAATTGTTGCGCTCGTTCTATGCTTGGCCGGATGTGCTTCCTACTCATCCTTTCTGTCCTTGCTGATAACAGGAGATCATGGAGCACGGAATGAACGCTTGTGATTGGTTAGACGTCCTTTTCATCCTCTCCATGTAGCTGTCACGTACTGGGTGTCGCGCGAGCTCCACAGAAAGCTTTTAAGTTGTCATGTGCATAAGTCGTTATGCGGGACATGCGCATGTGCGTACTGATACATATCTCTTCACCTCTTCTCAGACTTCTTAGACCCTATAAACAACTCTGTTATAGATATCATAATATTGAGTAAGTTATTTTGTTTGAGGTATGTATAGATGATGTATCAAAAGTGATCGATTTGTTCTCATCATCCCACACTCCTTGAAACCTATTAATTAACAACTCTGTTATAGAAAGTGATAGGTGATACAACAAAAGCATACATTTGATTGTGAGCTACTTTTGTACATACATGGTTTAAAATGGTAACCACAATAACGAAAAGAAAAAACAAAGAAAGTCACGTGAAGACAAATTTGTAACTAAGTGAAATATTGGGGTGCCTAAAAGAGAATAAAACATGCAATGGAGTACAGTAAAATATTTGGAAATTTAATAGTATAGCATACATTACGTGACTTACAAAATTTACGGTAATATCATAAATAAGCTAAACATTAATGGTATAATAATTGCATTACTCTTTTTTTTAAGGTGTGTTTCAGCGGAGAATCCAAACGACGCACAACCCCTCAACCTCAGTTCGAATCCAGGCCAAACGCGGGTGTTGAATTTCTCACTCCTTAGTGCGAGTAGGGGGGACTCGAACCTGAGACCAAGCCCGGGCGGGAACCTCCCTAAGGAGTAAACCCTACCACCTCTGACCAGCTGGGCTGGACATCATTGGCATAATAATTGCATTACTCAATACACTATATATGTTTTTTTTAAAGGTGATTTTCTATATTGTGACAGAGATCATCACAACCCTCAGAAGGGGATCCCCTAGCCACTCTATAATGGTCAGACTATGTTGTCTTAACCGATTTTACGTTGATGCAAGAGTGGCCAGCCCATAAGCGAGTCGAGACTACGCATAAGGGGCACTAAGGCTTCCACTCGGAAAATTTCCCGACATCTGCCATTTGACAGATGTTGCAACCCTCCACAAGAGGCAAGCCTTTCTGGAGTAAATGCATAGTAGTAGAAACCGGGGGCATCATAATCGAACCTGACACCTACAAGTAGGCTAGTTTCGACCATCACTTGGCGAGTCCATCAAATGCTTCCCGTGGGAATCGAACCCGGCTCCCCCAAGAGGAAACCGGTCCGTTCACCACTAGGCTACAAGTGAGGGATACGGTATTTATCGTATTCAATGATAAATACACTAGATTGCATTGCCCCCTTACATTAGTGAAGAGATATGTACCTTTGCGTTCGCACAGCCCTACATCTCCACACACGTCAGTAGAAGTGCTAAATAAAGCTTATAGAAGCATGCGCACGTTTCCTAGTACATGTCAGTTGTGATCCGATAAAGAAATGGACGTGCAGCCAATCAGAGGCCATTATTCCCTGCTCCATGATCACCTGCAGGTACGATGTACAGAGAAATGATAGAAAGGACGATTGCAAGACACATAGACCTATCACAGGAAGACAGCTCACAAGCTCCAACGGTTGACAAACGTGTGGGATCCGCACAAGACAGCTGTCATTCTCAAATGAACCAATCACAGGACGACTTACAAGCCTATAAATACCCCTTCTTGTAACACCCCAACCGATGGCGGAAACATCGAGGTGCCACGTAGTGATGATTGTTCAATAGCTCATGGTACTAAATGAAAGTTGAATAATATTAAACGATTTACAATTTGTCTTACAAGTAATGAATACAAAAGCTTGATTGTCCAAAGCTCCTACATGTTTCAAGACTTGTACAACTTCCAATAGCAAATAAAACCTGAAACATGTTAAGTTGGAAAGATGGGGGGTCAACTATAAATAGTTGGTGAGAATACATAGGGTTTTGCATGTAATTGAAAACAATGTGTTGTATAGTAAACACAGTTGCGATATAATAGTGAGTAATGTAAGAATATGAGTCTGACATGTAACAATGAGTCTTTTGTATAATCAAAACCTTGTGTCGACTAAGACCTAACTCGCAAGTTAGTAAAAGTGTAACTGTTTTCGATCATCCCTGAATTTATGCGGGGGGGGGGGGTTGTCAGACCTATAGCGCTATAATCTAAACAAGCGGCTTGATCAATGTTAATGATTGTATAGTGTCTTTTTGTTACAGTCATAATGAATCCACAAGTTTCAACATAATGAGAATGAGTAATTGTTGTTGCATCAAAAATGTTTAAACATGTTTCACCCCAAAAATGTAAAACAGTAAAAAAGGGCTATGTAAACTCATCGTTTGTGTAATAACTTGAAATATGTCGAACCGCAAAGTTTGATTAGAATATCCAAAAGATCAACCTAAATGAATAAATAATAATTTGTAAGAAAACGAATTTAGAATCTAAGTTATCTAGGATTATGCACTTAGGCTTTCTAGACTAGAATTAGGGGATTCACAGGGTTTTTGAATTGAATATTCTGAAAATATTATGAACTCCATTAATTATATAAAAATTTAATAAATAATCAAAAGCGTAGATAATGGAATGGCTTAAATATATAAATATTTGATTTTTTGCAATTAAATATGAAATGAAACTATAAAAAAATAAAAAAAAAATAATCTAAATCAATTAAACATTATAATCATAAGTCCATTTTGTACAGAGTTACTAGCAATAATTTCAGAATTTTTTTAGGACTTATAATTTTGATATATTTATATTTTTAAATTGATTTATAAACATAAAAATGAAATAAATTTGGAAATAAATACAAATAAAGTTCAAAAATGTTATTTTCATTTTATAATAGCATTTAATATGTGACGTAAGTGAAAAATAATTTTAAAAATAATCTATCATATTATTTTCATTTAAAACAGAATTTAATTGAATATAATCAACTAAATAGAATAAATCGTAAAAGTTGGTAAAAATATTATTTTTACAGGAAATAAAATAACCAAAAAGTTTTATATGGTTAGAAATAACTCCACAAAAATGTTGGTATTAAAATGATTAAATATGAATTTTCTATGAATTAATTATGGTTTAATCTAAATAAATACCTTAAAAATATTAAATGGATATTTTTCTGGAAAATAAAAATATGAGCATAAACTTTGGGTTTTTAGGAATCTAGTGTAATTTTTATAAGAGCTTTTGGGTTGTATTGCTATTTTTAATTATTAGAATGAACTATTATTGCAAATATATGTATATTGGCATAAAACAAATAAAAAAAAGGGGGCAAGGCTGGGCCGGGTCTCGAACTCGTGACCTTGCTGTTGAAGGGCTGACGTCCAAACCAACTGTCTGTGTTTATTTGTTAAGGTGTTTGTAAAAAAAATTAAAATACCATATCTGATATAAATAAAAGAGTAAACTGCACGGATGGTCCCTGTGGTTTGCCCAAATTTAAACTCTGCTCCTCAGCCTTTCGAAATTACACGTATGGAATCTGTGGTTTGTATTTTGTTTCATCGATGGTCCCTGACTTGAATGGAGGTTAAGTTTTTCAGTTAAGCCTATGTTAAATTACTAAAATACCCCTTTTAAAAAATAAAAATAAACCATATTATAAACTCTCCTTCACTCTTCTTCAACCCCACTGCCACCACCATTTTCCCCCAACTATCACCACAACCACCACCACCAATCATCTAGCACCACCCTGGAGTTCATCAAAACACCATAATAATCTCAATAATAAGTAATTATATGTAATTAATAGAAAATAAAATTAAGTAACAGACTAGAATTTGATTTTAAAAAAAAATACCTCTTTTCAATGTGTTTAGTGAAGAAGCACGCCTTCTCTTCTGAAATTAAGTAACAGATCGAAGTTCGTTTTATTATTATTAATATTAATTGATATCAGCAAATGTAAAAGAAGGATGTACCAACCCACCTTCTCTTCAGACCCATTTGATTAAATTAGGTGGGTTTGGTACTAATCGTTGAGTTGTGGCGGCTGAGCAGGAGGTTAACACCCATTTGATTAAATTAGGTTGTTGTTCTTGAGTTTATTGTTAGGACTTTCTTGGTGGTTGTAGAGCCCATGAAAGTTGACATTTTTATGGTTAAGAAGAGGGATTTGGATCATTGGTTAAAAACGGTGATTTACTGATCAGCCTATTATGGTTTTTGAAGTGATGAAGATGAATTGAACGTCAAACAAGAAACAGCCCCAAATCATAACAGATGTCGTGGACGACTTGAGTGAAGGATTCAGAGCTAGACATGAATCCATGATGGTGACGGGTGGTGGACGATGGTTGTTACATTGGGGTTGAAGAAGAGGAGGCTTGGATGATGATGCAGGTAGACAATGGTGGAAGGTGGTGGTTATGGTTGGGTTGATGATGAAGAAGGGGGTAGGGTTAAGAAGGGGTGATAGTTGATTATTTAATTTATTTATAATTTTTTATATAGTGAGGGTATTTTGGTTATTTTACATGACTTAACTGAAAATTTTTAACGGAGTTTGCTTATAGGGACCAAAATGTTATAAAATGTCTACGTTGGGGACCATTGAAAATATACGGGGGCATCTATGCAATTCATGCAAACCACAGGGACTATTCGTGCAGTTTACTCTAAATAAAAACCCCCCAATTTCTAATCATATAAACGCTAGTCTTCTAATCCCCAATTGCCCAACTATACGAACCCGATTGCAATCAAGAGTTTAGGGGCTTTTGTTCCTGATGGGATTGGGTACTGAATACACCATTCCGCGTACCCAAACCCGGCACAATGTCATCACGCGGAAGAAAGCCACGCGCAGGACTTGGTCAAAGCTCATTAATGATCGGTCAACAGTCAAAGATTGGTCATATGCCGGTCAAGGCGAATATCATGCATGGTCAATAGCCATGCATGAATCACGTAACCATACCATTAAAGGCGGTACACGGTTCCACTATTCCCTTCAATTTAGCTTTCCATATATCACCTTACTAACACAACTAAGGGTGATAAGACAACCTAACCACGGTTAGGACTTGGGTAATGGTGGCATACAGACTCTCCTATAAAAGGGGTCACACCCCCAATAGGAGAGGACACTTTCTACTGACCTGGAGAGCTATCATAACAGATAGTATCCCCATTCACACCCGTTTTGTTATAAACTGCTACATTGTGTAGTCGTCTCCACACCCACACTTTCACTCTTATTTGCAGGTATCTCCAAGCCGTAGCTGTTAGTGAAGGATCAACCCTGTAGTAACTCATAATCTTATCATCCCTAATGTAACACCCCAACCGATGGCGGAATCATCGAGGTGTCACGTATTGACGATTGTTCAAAGCACATGGTACTAAAATGTAAATATTATTGAATAAACCAGAATTGTCTTACATGGAAATGGAAAATACATTGTCTAAATGAAATGTAAATATTGAAATAACTGAATTTAAATAAAGCATTAAATGTCTCTTCCTAAAGCACTAGATCAAACTGCACCTAAAACATGTACAAAAATAGGTTTGGTCAACATAAGAAATGTTGGTGAGCATTCCTAGTTTTGATATATATATAGTAAGTTAAAAAGATATACAATTCAAGTGCATGCTACAGTGCAAATATGTAAACTATGTATCATACAAATGAGTGAAATCAACTCTGTGACTGTATAATGTACTGTATGAACGGTGTGTACTCATCCAATAATTGGGTGATAACTTAAATTATAAATATTACAAGTTAATTCATTTTAAAATTATAAAATTCAATAAAAATATCTAAACGATTTTATAAAATTCCACAAAAAATTACACTAAACTTTTATGACAATAAACATTTCAGAAATTATTTTTAATTCTGAAAAAACCGGTCTTTTTATATTTTTAATTAATTTTTGTTAGTTTTAATCATAAATAAATCATAATAAATTCATTTTTCGATATTTTTGCACCAAAATTTTATATAATTATTTCTAACTATCTAGAACGGAAATACAATTTTTAATTCAGAAATTCTTTGATTTTAATATTTTTAGATATTAAAGTCATATTTTGACAATTTGAAATAATTAGATTAAATATTCTATTTTTCAAGAAAATAATTTTATAAAAATTATTTTCATACTTAAAACCTTATGTTGTGACTATATTCAACTTAAAATTTTTACCAAGAGACTTTTATTTATTTATTTATTTATTAAATTTCTTATAATTAATAAACAATTTGTTTAATAAACAAATAAACGTTTATCCCCAATTCGAAGCCCTGGAAATACATGTATCCTAGAGTTTATTTCCCTTACACGTTATCAAATTCTTTAGGTTGATCCTTTGGGATAATTTCCAACACATATTTCGTTGTCCAAGTTCAATTTCAAGTTATTACGTGAACAGTGAGTACTTCCTATCCCCTTTTTGCTTTTATACATTTTTGGGGTGTTACATGTACACTATTACAATTTCAAATACAAGTTTAACATTTTTACAATACAATTCTAGTACTATGTGCATAGCTTACAACGTGCTTTATGCTTAGACATTACATGTGGATTACATTTGTACTTAGTGAAATCATTAACATGGTACAAGCCGACCTTAACATTGGATAGCGTTATTTGGATTGACAACCCGCCTGGATTGATTCTCCCCCTTTTTCATCGGAGAATCCGTGGCCATTGTTAAGTTATCACCCATTTATTGGATGAGTACACCACCGTTCATACAGAACATTATACAGTCACAGGGTTGATTTCACTCATTTGTATGATACATAGTTTACATAATTGCACTGTAGCTTGCACTTGAATTGTATATCTTTTAACCTACTATATATATCAAAGCTAGGAATGCTCCACCAACATTCCTTATGTTGACCAAACCTATTTTGTACATGTTTCAGGTGCAGTTTGATATAGTGCTTAGCAAGGGATACTTAGTGCATTATTTTAATCAGTTATTTCTTTACTTACATTTCATTTAAGACTTTGTATTTCCATTTCAATGTAAGACAGTTTTTGGTTTATTCAATAATATTTACATTTTAGTACCATGTGCTTTTGAACAATCGTCACTACGTGGCACCTCATGATTCCGCCATCGATTGGGGTGTTACACCTAATCGGTGGTGAGACTATTTGTTTCTTCAGTTCCTAACCTAGAATCGACCACAGAGAAGTATCTAATTGACATGCACCTAGTTCAAAGGAGGCGCACGCGACCGAGAAGGAGACGAATAAAAAAAAACGAGTCAATCCGATCTCTGTGATGTTTTTAAGCGAAAACTGGTATAGGGGAACTAATTTTTCGGCACCTGTAGGGTTTTGGTATGAGTTTGATTGTAGTGAAACAAGCTATAAGTATCGATTTGCGATTTGGTTTATGGAATGTTATAACTCGATTATTAATTATTCTAATTACCCCAAAAATCACGGGTAATAGACAAAATCGACAGCGATGATTGTTGACTGGATGATTTACGCACATCAAGGGTGTGTAACTTTGGAATGTCAAGCTAATAAAACGCGCTAATTGAAGATTGTAGGACCATTGACTTTTGAGATTTGACCACGAAATTGGAAGTGTGTTTATATGATATTGTTTTCAATTAATATCACAAAAATATTGCTGGTGCAGTTGGTTCGTGCTTGTAAGGTTAGTTCATGAACCGGCTCAGGCGCGGTTCGAGTCCCGGCCTGAGCATTTATTTTTTTAAGGAAATTTTTATATATAAACCATATTAATTTAATATATATATATAATAATATATATATATATGAATATGATATGAAAATGTTACGAAAAATTTTAAAGTACGTTAAAACGTCAAGATTCAAGGTATTTTTATTAAATAATGATTATGACAAAATAAATGGAAAAAAATACGGAATGTTACACTTCTCCCCTAAGGAGAAAGATTCATTCCGTTTTACACACACAAACACCTAGAGAATTATGTGATAGTTAAAAAAGTGAGATTATAGTCGAAACATTGTAACATTTGTATTCAAGTATTTGTAATCGTCTAGCTACTGTCAATTTATTTTTTTAAGGAAATTTTTATATATAAACCATATTATTTAATATATATATATATATATATAGGGGAAGTATCCATAGTAAACCCTTTAAAATGAGTAAACTCTAGTAAACCCAATGAGTGGTTATGGTTGATCCACATCACCATTAAGCATCTTCTTATTATTATATTATCAAGGTTATAAAGGTAATTTTGTAGAGAAGATATTTATTGAGGTGATTTGATGGAGAGAGACTTGTACTACTAATCACTATCATCCTCTCTCTCTTCAACACTTTCTTATTATAACCACTATAATCCCCTCTTTCTTCACCACAATTACAAAATCAGTATTACATCTCCATTAACCCCCCAACCCTCCATTATTACCTTCTCTCCACAATTACAAAATCAGTAAATCGATCCTCATTAATGAGATGGAATACAAAATCAGTATTACATCTCCATTAACCCCCCATCTAATCCTCGATCTGGAATCGTTTCTTAACAATGGTATACAAAATCTGATCCATAAGGTCGTCAGAGATCTTGTTTCCTTCTCTTGGTGGTTTGGTGAAAACGGTGGTAGATGGTGTTTAGTATTGGTGGTGGTCTAGTGATGTTGACGAGGGATTAGGTGTGGGTGTAAGGTGGAGAAGGACGGTGATGGTGACAGTACACAGTGGTGATGGAGCCGTGGTTTTCAGATCTGTGGTTTTTGTATGGTCTTGGTTTCTTTAATTTAGGTTTTTGTTACCGGTGGTTGGTGAGAGGTTGCAGAGAGGTGATGCGGCAGAGGTGGTGAGATGTTGAAGAAAGTCATCTAAATTTCCATGTAAGTTTCTAGATTTATTTATTAAGTTTCAACATTTATTTATTAATTTCTTTGATTTAGTAAATAGAAAAAATATTATTTGTTTTGTTTATTGTTTTTTCTAGTTACCTTATTAATGAAGGTTTGAAGGTTTTGATTTTGTATTAGTGCTACTGATGATGAATCTATAACATTTATTCTTGATATAAACAGATTGAGATGTTTTTGTATGGGGATAGTTTGTTTGCCATGTTAAACAATTTTGGGGATATTTTGTTTGCACACCATGTGTTTGATCAAATGCTTGAATGAAAAAAAAAAAAAAAAAAAAAACTTATGTTAACCTTTTTTATTTTTTTTATTATTATTATGTTTCTTTATATTAGATTGGATGTTAAAAAGATCATCTTTTTGAATTGGTAAATGTGTTTTTATTGAATATTTTTGGTTTAAGGTTTTTAGTTCTGAATTAGGAGCTAAATCTATCCCAATTAACATGTGTTAAGGTTTAGTTAACATGTGTTAAATAGCAAATGTGTTTTTAATTTTCTTGGTATATCTTTTGATTTTTCTCTACTAATTTTTACTTTATATTTCTTGTATATATGCTATTCTGTGTGAAGGTTTTGATTTTTTGTATTAATGCTTACTGATGTGTCAGGGTTCAATTAACATGTGTTTGTATATGCCTAACTAACATGTGTTATCCTTTTTGTAGTGAAGAGATGTTTGTGTTAAAGATGAAGATGGGTACCAAGAACGAAGCATAGCAAGATTTTTTTTATGTTGTTAGGATAGTTTTTTTATCATTCATAAATAATTATGTTTTACCTTTTAAGTTTTTTTACTTTTGAATAGATTCAAATTTGGAGATCCATGTACTTTGTTTTTGTTACCCACATATGTACTTTAGTATGTTTCTAAAAGACATACATATGGAGATCCATGTAGCTTAAATTTTTTAGGTCGTGTATCCAAAAAAAGACATATATACGTTAGTAGGTTCTAAAAGACATACATATGGTTTGTTAGGTAAATAAAACATGAGATCCTTATCAAACTAAACTTGTCCCACATATATACGTTAGTAGGTTTCTAAAGACATACATTTGGTCGTTAGGTAACTAAAACATGACATCCTTATAAAACCAAACTTGACGTTTTCTCAAGCTACCAACACATGTTACCAAAACATACACAAGTCATAATGCATCTGTTAGCAAACACATAGGTCACAAGGCATGTGTTAGTAGAGGGGCAGGAAGGTGTAGTCTTAATGTTTTTTAACATGTTACTGATGTGTTAATATGTGTTTAAGGATTACAACTAACATGATTTAAAGGGCTCATGTGGCATACGTTATTAATATGATGTTCACAAATTAACGTGATAATTATTTAACATTTTATTTCTTGTATATATATTATTTTGTGTGAAGGTTTGATTTTTGTATTGTGCTTACTGATGTGTCACGGTTCAATTAACATGTGTTAGTGATGATAACACATGTTTGCATTGGTGCCTACTATGAATTTATCCCAATTGACATGTTTTAGGGGTCAATTAACACGTGTTATCCTTTTTGCAGGTGGCGAGATATTTGTATTAAAAATGAAGATGAGTATCAAGAACGAAGCATAGCAAGATATTTTTATGTTGTTAGGATAGTTTTTTATCATTCACAAATAATTATGTTGTATGAAAATGTTTTTTTATATTTTTATTGTTGATTGTTATGATCGTTTTTATCATTTTCTTAAATAAATATACATTTTATGTATTTTTTTTTGTTCTTTTGGCATATGCATTTAACACATGTTAGTGATGTGTTAATATGTGTTTAAGGATTCCAACTAACATGGTTTAAAGGTCTCATGTGGCATACGTTATTAATATGATGTTCAGAAATTAACATGATAATTATTTGAGTTTAACTAATTTACTAATTCAATATATAACATGTTTAAGGTTTTGATTTTTTGTATTGGTGCTTCTAATGTGTCAGGGTTCAATTAACATGTGTTAGTGATGCTAATCACATGTTAGTATATGCCAACTAACACGTGTTTAGGGTTCAATAACATGTGTTAGTGATGCTAACACATGTTAGTATATGTCCAACTAACACCCAAATTGACCCAGTTAACATTTTACTAGTTACAAATGTTTAATTATTAAAAATAATTAATGTAGGAGGTTCTATGAACAACCACCGACTCAAGCCGCTACTTCGCACAAGGATCCTTTTCAAACCAAACTTGTCTCACTTACCGGAAAATGAATTTTTCCCAAGCTACCAACACATGTTACCAAAACATACACAGATCACAAATGCATATGTTAGCAAACACATTGGTCACAATGCATATGTTGGTAAAGGGGGAAAGACATGCATATTTTTACCAAATCTTACACAAGACAATACACATATGTTAACAGTGTACTAATACATATGTCACCTACCATAAGTTTGTGGTCAAAGTTTACTAATACATATGTCACCAAACTGTTAAACAAGACATGCAAGCTTCTTTACTAATACAAAAGGTCACTGCATTCGTGGGTAGATGACATTAACGTAAGCAATTAACATAAGTTAACATAATTAAGATTTCGTAGACAGTATATTAAAAATACACTTGCTTAGCAAGTGGGTCACCAGCCACCTCGTCGCTAATACTCCCTTCGTCGACCGGTTTGCCTCTTTCCCTCCTATTAAACAAAAAACACCGGTATTCATCGTATGATAATAGGCATTTTTGTGATGAAAATAGAATTCTGATGGACACTCTATAACTTACAAATTAGCCTCAGCTACTTGCTTCATCACGTAGGCCCCATTCAACACACATTATCAACATAATGCAAGCTACAAATTAACACAGGATAGCAAAATTATTAACACAAGTTAGCAAATTATTAACAAAGGTTAATTTGTAAGGGTTTTCAATCTATCCATTATAACAACACACCAATCCATGGACACAAAATATCATCATCACCCAATCCATGGACACAAAATAATTAGCAAAATTATTAA